>CAUYON010080973.1:0-12969 GCA_963573935.1 Arctocebus calabarensis
GGAACATATTCTTCTTAGCAAAATATCTCAAGAACGGAAGAAAAAGTATCCAATGTACTCAGCCCTACTATGAAGCTAATTTAAAGGTTTCATATGAAGGCTATAACCCAACTATAACACAAGAATATGGGAAGGGAGGGGAGGGGGGAGATTGGGGTGGAGGGAGGGTAATTGGTGGGGCCGCACCTATGGTGCATCTGTGAGGGGTACAGGCGGAACTTACTAAATGCAGAATACAAATGTCTTCATACAATAACTAAGAAAATGCCATGAAGGGTATGCTAAACAGTTTGATGAAAACATTTCAGATTATATATGAAACCAGCACATTGTACCCCTTGATTGCACTAATGTACGCAGCTATGATTTAATAAAAAAAGAAAAAAGAAATAAAATAATGCCATAGGGTAGCATGCTTTTAGCATTCATGTTTATTTATTTGGAATTTACTTAGTAAAAGAATTGTAATTAACCTTTGTGTAAGATGGGTTGGCCTTGAGATTTTAGGCAAATTATTAAACTTTCTGGTCCCTCAGCTTCATCATCAATAAAATAAAGCTTGTAGAGTGTTTGGGGGGGGCGGGGGTGCACGGGTGAAATGAAATGGGTTAGTCCACGCAAGAGCAGTTAGCCCTGCTCGGGCACTGTCTGCTGCTGCTGTGATCACTGTGGATCATCGCTGTCATCGACGTTTCCAGTATAGAAAAGGGAAAGAACCACCTGGGAGCTCAGGCTTGAAAATCTCGTGTGCCAGACGTAGGTAAAGCATGGGGCCCTCCACGGGGGGTCAGGGCGGGACCAGGAGTGTGGCCTGGGGGGAGGGTGAAAGTCAGCTACTTGGGCGAGAAGAGCGAGGCTACTGAGCCAGGCACAGCTCTCTGAGGGAGGCTGAGCATCGGACCCTCAGTCCTGACTGACCACCCCATCCCACCCTCTATCAGGTCATGCTGCTGGGACTTGCCTACCCCTAACTCATCCTCACAGTAACCTGTTAGCAGTTACTCCAACCTCCATCCTCAGTGGATCAAAGGCTCCAGGCTGGAGGCAGTTAAAAGACTTAAGATTCACAGCCAGGAAATACAGAGCAGGGATTAGAACCCAGAGTTAGCCCCTCAAACTGGTGCTTATAGCTACTTCAGTAAACTGCCAAAACGGGCAACCTAAATGTGCTCCCACTGCGGGACCTATCTGTGCTGGCTCTGTTTCTCAGAAGCAGAAGATGCAAGTTAAAGCAGGGTAAGCTACAGACATCCCCTTTAGGATCGAGGAAGAGGTCCATTTTGCAAGCGCAATAACCCTGGTTGGCAGCAGCATCTCCCGCCTACTCCTGCCTGCAGGTGGGGGCGGCCGCACCAGGACTGACTCGGTGCTGAGCACTCTGGGGGGAAGAAAAGGAGGAGGCTGGAGACTGACCATCCGGTTGAGACTGGACAGCTAGATCCTGGGCATTTTGTTCAGTGCTGATTGGTGAATGTTTAAGCCTTAAATCCTGAGAGCTGAACACTATATTAGGCTAAATAATGTCCTCTAAAAGACACTGGGTCCTTATCCGGGAAACCAGTAAATATCACCTTATGGGGGGAAAATGGATCTCTGTAGATTTGGCTAAGTATTTTGAGATGAGGAGATATTCTAGGATTACTGAGTGGGGCCTGAAGGCCATCACAAGAGTCTTCGGAAGAGAGGCAGAGGTGTGACACACACAGAGGAGAAGGTGAGCAATGACAGAGGCAGTTTGGGAAGACTCAGTCACAGACGAGGAACGCTGGCTGATAATGACGCAGGGAGAGGCAAGAAATTGATTCTCTCCCAGAGCCCCCTGAGGGGGTGTGACCCTAATGACACCTTGATTTTTAGCTCAGCATATTAATCGTGCGTTCTGACTTCTGGCTTCCAGATCTGCAGAATAAATTTCTTTTTCTTTTTCTTCTTTTCTTTTTTGAGACAGAGTCCCCCTTTATCGCCCTCGGTAGAGTGCCGTGGCATCATAGCTCACAGCAACCTCCAACTCCTGGGCTTAGGCGATTCTCTTGCCTCAGCCTCCCGAGTAGCTGGCACTACAGGCGCCCACCAGAATGCCCAGCTATTTTTTTGTTGCAGTTTGGCCGAGGCTGGGTTTGAACCTGCCATCCTTGGTATATGGGGCCAATGCCCTACCCACTGAGGCACAGGCGCTGCCCTGCAGAACAAATTCCTATTGCTTAAGGCCCCTACATTTGTGACAATTTGTTACAACAGCCATAGGAAACTAGTACAGACACTAAGCACAGTGGCCGACACAGTGGAAAGTACGTAGGATGAGAAACCTATCCTGACTCTGCATTCTGGGGTACCTAGAGAAATTATTTAGCTTCTACTTTGCCTGAGTCTTTTCATCCATGCAATGGAGGGGCTAACTTTTTTTTTTTTCTGCAGTTTTTGGCCAGGGCTGGGTTTGAACCCACCACCTCTGGCATATGGGGCCGGCGCCCTACTCCTTTGAGCCACAGGCACCGCCCAGAGGGGCTAATCTTTACTTACATTAGTGAGAATTATTTTGGTGGCATGTGCCAGAACTCCAGCTCAAACTGGCTTGAGTGAAAGACACCAAGCACATCCATGACAGGAGTGAAGAGAAGTGGGGCTAGCTTCAGACACAATTGGATCCAGAGGTTCAAAGTCTTTCTCATTTTCTCTCTCTTTCCTTCCTTTCTTCTCCCTCACCTTTTGTTCTCCTGCAAGTTGGTCTCATGTTCTCCTTCTGCAGAGGAATGTCTTCCACATGCCTCCAGAGTTGTTGAAGACAGTTTCATTTGTATATCTTCAGAGAGTAACCAGATCACATCAGTATACAGTGATCCCAGGGAAGGCTCTGATTGGCCAGAGTCGGACACATGCCTGGCTGTCAAGTCCAGCTGGGACTCCCTGCAGCTAAGAGAATGGGGCATGAAGGTTCTGCCACAGGCCCCCCTGAGGGCCCAGAGGGAAGAGTGGGTTATGTAATTGGCAGTATCCACAGAACACCATGGCTACAGCAGACAGAGGCAAAACCTCAAAGTCAGGGGGAGGGATGCTCTTACCAGAAATGAGAAAGGAATGCAGGGCAGACAAAACAGCAGACATCCACCATGTAATCTCATGGAGTTGTAGCAAAGACCAAATTAGCACATAGAAACATGCCCTGTGAAGCTTAATGACTGAAACATGTTCGCTGTGGATGTACGTGATCTCAGCCAGCCTGAGTCACCCACACTCTCCCAAGTCCTTGGTTCCAGCAGCATTCTTTACCTGTTCTTCCTCCCTGATGACCCCCAGGCCTGACTCATGGCTACCTTAACTACAAAAGGGCAATGGGTAGACGGGACTAGGTGAGCGGAGATGAATTTCAACTCTGGGAGAGCTTAGAAGCCCCAGGAGTTCATCATTAACCTAGCAGAAAATAGGAAGCCATTGAAGGCCATTGAGCAGGGGCGAGCATGGCATTTTAAAAATGATTAGGACAATTTGACACTCCCTGAATATAACTCATAGCAATCAGTTAAGAGGAGGCAGTGCCTAAGTCCTGGTTGCAGAGAAATGCTATGTTAATCATCTGCCTTTCCTCTTGCTGGTTTCTCAGCCATATCAGGTGCACGTGAGCAGCTATTCAGAATTTTAGAAGTTGACCCAAACAGCAGACCTCTGTCAGCAGATGGCTTTCAGCTCGGGAGTTGCTATGTTTGCAAGCTCTCTCCAAAACCCAGAATCTCTTCTTTTCCAGTACTCATGTTAAGAGCAGCAAGAAGTAACCCATGTGTGTGTGATATTTCATCTGAGCCCAGCCACATGCTAGAACTGAGGTAACAGAGCAGCCCCTGGCCTTGTGTGGCTCTTGAGCACTTGAAATGTGGCTGGTCTGAATTGAGATGTCTGTCAGTAGAAAATACATGCCAGGTTTGGAAGACCTAGAGCAAAAAAATGTAAAATACCTAATTTTTATATTGATTACACATTGAAATGATAATCTTAGGAGTCAAATAAATTATATTATTAAAATTAGTTTCGCCTGTTTCATTTTATATTTGAGTATGACTATTAGAAAAATTAAAAGCATGTGGTTTGCATTCTACTTTTTTTTTTTTTTTTTTTTGGAAACAGAGTTTCATTATGTCACCCTTGGTAGAGTGCGTGGTGTCATAGTTCACAGCAACCTCAAAGTGATTCTCTTGCCTCAGCCTCCCAAGTAGCTGGGACTACAGGCGCCTGCCACAATGCCCAGCTATTTTTGTGGTTGTTGTAGCTGTCATTGTTGTTAACAGGAGGCCTGTGCCGGGTTCGAGCCTGCCAGCCTCGGTGTATGTGGCTGACACCATAACCACTGTGCTACGGGCCCTAAGCCTGCATTCTACTTCTGTTGGACAGTGTTGTGCTAGAGAATTCTCCCGTACATGCATTCCCTTATACCATCTTCAAAAAAAAAACCCGTTGTATAGAAAAGAAAAGTGAGGCTTGATGAGGTTGAGGGTGGCAGTGCCAGTAAGGAGCAGAACTGGGATTAGCCCCCAGATTGGTCTGGGTCAAAGGTTGATCTGTTTTGCTCTACCCCAAATTGCCCATTTATAGCATTTGTTGATGTGTTATAATCAAGTACATGGTACATAGCTAGGGGCTATGATGTGGGCTGCAAGTAACAGAGTCCCAACTCAGTTTGGCTTTGTGAAAAAATTAGTTATTGTCCCACATGAGCAGCTCCAGGGCTTTCCATGTTCCCGCCTGCCCTCCTCCATGGGTTGGTTTTGCCCCTTGTTGGTTTTATCCTTTATGGTCAATGTCAATGCTGAAGCTGCTATAGCTTCAAGCAGCCCATCCCTGGAGAACAATGGCAGAAAACATAGTTTCTCTTGATGGGACTTTTTCTGTAGAGGAGAAAAACCTTTCCAAAAACTCCTTAGGACCTCATAACCCAAGGTGTGGTCCATGGACGGGCAGCTTCAGTATCAGGTGTCCGTATGCATATCACCCGCAAGCTCATTTGCAGTGCAGGATCCTGGGCACCACCCCAGACCTGCTGAACCAGACTGTGCATCTTAGCAAGATGCTTAGGTGATCAAGGGCATGTAACAGTTCCAAGAGTGTCCAACCTCTGGCCCCAGGGCAGCATGGGGATTTTTTTTCAGGTCTGTTTTGCTTATCTATGGTGTCAGATATCACAAAAATTATGCATGGACTTTTTTTTCTTTTTTGCTCTTCAGCTTTTCTTAGTATTTATGTATTTAATGGGTGACCCAAGACATCACTTTTCTTCCAATGAGCAATAGAAAAAAAAAATGTTGAATACCCCTGGTAGGTAGCAATGCCCTGGGAAGCTTCCTGTCAAAGCTCATTGGTCAAGGCTACATCATATGCAAATGTCCAAGCCACGAAGGATAGGAACAGAATTACTATAAATTACCATAATTAGTTCACATCCCTGGGCTGGTTCACATCTTCTTGGTGTGCAGAAGTGTGGCTCACCATGCAGGGGCATCTGCGAATGGTATGGGGTAATGATGATGGGCAGGTGACCATGGGGCTAACAATTCCCTGAAGATCAGATGCAAAGATTAAATGAACTAAGGAATAAGCAGTGGCTAATATATTTGTTCCTTATTTCATCCAACAAACACTTTCTTCTGTGTCTGATATTCTTTGGCCCTGAGGTTACAGTGATGTGCTCACTCCTGTCCTTGTGGGTCAGGGCTTGCATTCTGATGCAGAAGACAGACCAAAGGCTACAAAAACCTGATGTCGGTAGGATAGTTACAATTGTGAAATCACCATGAAGGAAATAGTGCTGAATGGAGATGCGGGCAAAGGTGTCAGCCTGGTGCTCTTCCCTAGGAGGGAGGCATTTTAACAGGGCAATGAGGAGCTCACAAAGAGGAATCTTATGTGTACAAGCCCCGTGGCATGAAGGAACTGGGCAAGTTCAAGGAGTGAATGGAATTTGGACAAGTTCTTTTCCTCAGGGGCTTATTTATTGCATGGATCCAGCTAGGTTTCCAGGACCGATATGTGTTCTAACATTCAGCTTCTCTGATTCTGCTTTTACCCCAACATCCTGGGACACCATGCCTGACTTTGTGGTCTTAAAGAGCAGATACAACCCACTGAGCAGTCAGAGTTGTGTGTCTCTGCTCTCCATCCAGGGAGGGGCCTCCTTTCTTGCTATAAGCACAGCATGGTGGTGTCACATCATGTGGTGCCCACTGGTCTCTCCACCTGTTGCTCCCACTGGACTAAGATTCCCTTGATAATAAGGATGTTGATTTGCCCTCATTTGTAACCCTGGTAACTTTGATGGTACCTGAGACATGGTAAACATTTAGCACAAATATGCCGAGTGAATGAACGGATAGATGGGTAAATTAAGAGTTATAAAAGCCTGGTGCTCAATGCTTGAGCTTATCCCAGCCTACACTGTGTCTTTGATTATCACCCCATTTTGCAGATGAGACAGTTGAGGGTAAGGGAGGCTGTGCAATGCTCCCATGCCCTGCAGGGACAGGGTAGAGGAGAAGGTGGAGAACAGAGCATGCAGGATGTTGACGTGTGAAGGCCACATCGCCTCCACACTGACTTCGTGCAGATGTAAAAATCATCTCTCAGTCCCACTCGGTGTCATTTGAAGAGGACCACTGCCTCCTCACAGGGATGGCAGATGCAAAGTGGAAGCAAAAGAGAAGATGCGTGTACCATAGGACCTTCACAGGCTCATCATCCTGGTCATGTGTATAGTTACCTATTGCTGTTACAAATTACCCCATACCTAATGTCCTAAAATAATAATAAATATGTATTGTTCTCCCCCTTTCTATGGGTTAGAAATACAAGTGGAGTTTCTCCGAGCACATCTGATGCAAGGTTGCTCATGAGATCGCAATCAAAAAGTGATCAGGGCTGCAGTCATCTGAAAGCTTGACTGGGGCTGAAGGATCCACTTCCTAGGTGGCTCCCTCACAAGGCTGGCAAGTTGGTGCTGGTTGTGGGTGAGGGGCTTCAGTTCTGCCTCATGTGGGTCTCTCTGTATGACTCCTAGCTTTCCCAGAGTGGGAAACCCAAGAAGGTCAGAGCCAGTGAAAGTTGTAATGTCTTGGGTGAGTTAGTCTCAGAAGTTACATGCTGTCAATTCATCATCCAGTCTGGCCCACACTCACGGAGCAGGAATCAACTGTCACCTTGTGAACAGAGGGCATCAAAGAATTTGAGAACATATTTTATTTATTTATTTATTTATTTTTGAGATAGGGTCTCACTATGTTGCCTCAGTAGAGTGCCATGGCATCACAGCTCACAGCAACCTCAAACTCTTGGGCGTAAATGATTCTCTTGCCTCAGCCTCCCAAGTAGCTGGGACTACAGACGCCTACCACAATGCCCGGCTATTTTTTTGTTGCAGTTGTCATTGCTGCTTAGCTGGCCTGGGCTGGGTTTAAACCCTCAAGCCTGGGTTTATGTGGCCAGCACACTACCCACTGAGCTTCGGGTGCTGCCTTGAGAACATATTTTGAACATGCTAAACAGATTCCCCATCCATAGCCTAACCCTGGCCCCCTGATTTGACAGAGTCCCCTGGCAGGCCAGAAGCTTGTGGGACACACGTTAGCCACAGCTGAAGCCACATACTGTGTTAGCAACACCTTCTACCTGATGAGGACGTGAGGCTGAACAGCCTCTGGGGTTATGGTCCTTCTTGGGTCAGAACCAGAAAGGAGTCTAGAAAACTCTTAAGACACAACTTGTCTCTTTCATCTTTAATTAATGAGAATCTCCCTTCATTTTTCCTCCCTCACCTACAATATTCCAGGTTGAGAGGCCACCCTGCAGGGACAGGGACTTCTCTGTCCTGACCCGCCTTTTGGAGGAGACAGAGCTAAACCTGGCACATTATCAAGACAATCTGTATTTCCCAGACTGCCTCTGGCATTGCCAGTCCTCCCCAGCTATGGAGAACATTCACTGCTCTGTGGACCTTAAAATCAGGCACAGTGTCAAGTTGGACCCCGTCAGTCTACTCAGGGTATGAATTGAGGCAATGTCTACAGAGGACAATTAGGCAATGGATTTGCTAATTAAAAAGACACACATCCTTTGGCGCAACAATTCCACCTTGAATGATTTATTATCTTACAAATGCACCCCACTTGTGAGACATAATATGTGTACAAGGATTGGCATTGCAGCACTGTTTGCAGCAGAAAGAGACTAGAAACAATCTAATTGTCCATCACTGGGGGCAGGTTAAATAGATCATGACACATCCATTCAACGGAATATTCCAGGGCTGTTAAAAGGAGAATAGGGCTCTTTTTAAAATACCCAAATGGAGTTATCTTCATGCCACATTGTTAAATGAAATAAGCAAGACAAAAGCCAGTATGCATAATTTGCTACCATTTATATGAAAAAAGAAAATGCGAAGACTCTATGCGTATTTACACAGGCAGAGCCTCTGGTAAAATGAAAAAACCTAGAGTTACAGATAAAATCATACAAAACTGCCATTCTTCTTGGTCAAAACAGGTAAATATTGACAATTTCACATGCATTAGCCCAATTGTAACAGTGGTTGGCTCTAGATGACTGCAGTACAGGTTTAGGGGAAAAACTGGCTTTTCTCCGTATACCTTTTTTTGCACCTTTGGAATGTTGTACCAAATGCATGAGTTAGCTATTTTTTAAATTCATGGCATTTAACTTTTTTAGATAGATGTTACAAATAAAATCCATGTGAATAACTATTGCAAAAGCTGGAGTTTTCTGATTTGATCGAATAGGCAGCAATGGTCCCCTGGAATTGCATGAGGGCGATTTCCTCGTGTCTATTTTTATTTAAGCAGGGAAAAAACAAATTTACCGCTTCAAACTTCTTGAATTAAGGAATAAATGCAAGCTGAGCAGAGATGTAGCTGGGAGGAGAACCTAATGACAGAAGAGGCATATGCAAGCCTCTTAAAACTATGCCAAAAGGGATAGAAATGTCAAGGCCCCAGCCATGTGCACCTGACCTTGGTGGGTGTGCCTCAGTGTGGCTGGAGCCCGGGACACTCAGTGGGAGATTCCAGTGAAGAGGGAGACCTTGAGAAGTTGTCCTCTCTGAGATATCCACCGATTCTGAGGAGCCCAGGTCTTTGGGGGCAGAAACACCAACCTGACCTTGCCTGGCCTTTGAAGATGACACACCTGGGTCATTAACACCTCTCTGGGATGGAGAACTCAGTCTCTATTCTGGGGTGGGCAGAGGAGTCCTGAGTTTGCAATAGCCTGGCAAGCCCTCTCCTTTTGTAACAGGGTCACCACCATAGGGCCCACACCGCTTTGATTTATTAATTTAATTAATTTTTGCAAGTGCAAATGCTAAACCTCTATGTGCACATGTTGGAAACTTTGAAAGTGCCACTTTGGGTAATCATGTTAATTTAGTTAAAAATAAGGCTAACAGCAAGATGGTTAAAACAAAATGTTAAAAACAAAAGACCTAAGAGCCCCTCTGTGTGACATGTGGCTCTTTTTCTGCACCTTATCCTCTTTTAAATGCTCATGCTGATGCACAGCCTGCATCTCTGTCAGCGAGGGGCTGCCCCCCAGGGATTCTCAAATGCTATGGGTGAGGGGGCAGATTGACTGGCACCTCTCTCTTTTTGGAGGGGTCACGAGCATTTTATAACTAACACTTAAAAGCTTACACCATTGAGCCAGAGATTTTGCTGGAATCTGTTCCTTAGAGATGCTCAGATGTGTGTATGCAGGTGTAGGTACAAACAAGGAGAGTCATTGGACATTGTCATGGGGAAAAATCGAAAGCAGCTCCAAATGTCTAATAATGTGAACTCACTAAGTAAGTTCTAGCACTGTCGCACTCTGGAATCCAATGTTTAAAGGCAGGGGTGGGAGTGTCTGAGCTTCAGCCTCGGCTGCCACTATGCAGTGCCACAAGGAAGGGCAACAGAAAAGCTCCAGCAGCTCTGTCCATTTAGACCGTTGGCCCATCTCCTCCAGGAGACGCCTGCAATGCCTAGATACATGTTTGGTCATCACAACTAAAGGTAGATGTTATGGCATCTAGTGAGTAGAGGCCAGGGACACTGCTGAACATCACAATGCACAGGAAAGCCCAGCAAGACAGAGGATTATTCACCCAAATGCCAGTAGGGCTGAGGTCAAGAAACCCTCATCAACCTCCAAATCATAATCCCTAACTGAATTCACAACGAATGTTTGTTGAATGAATACATGATATTTTAGTAAAAACACTGTGCATGCCCATGTGATTCTCACCAAATGGTTAGCAGCATGAGACGAGGAAAAAAGCAAAGGTCAAGGATACTTGGATGTCTTGCCTTACTCACTTTGTATCATTAATGTTTTTCATAAAGTAGCTTTTATAATTCAAAAGGAAAGAGGAAAGGACGGGAGAGAGGCAGGAAAAAAGGGAGAGAGGGAAGAAGGAAAATCTTTAAAGACCCTTTTTGCTTAGGAAGGCACAACTGGTGTTTTGACTGAAGCAAACCTTTTTTCTCCTGTTCTGCCTCCACACTCTTAGCTTTAAGATGGGTGTGGCAACAGTGCTCAGCTCACTGGGCTGGTGAGAAGATTAAATCAGTTTGTCCCTGGAGATCCTATGCATAGCACCAGGGCACAGTGAGTGCTCAGTAAATGCGCTGTCATCACTGTTAGTTAAGGGAACCCTGAATGTCATTTTGAGTTGTGTCTGCAATATCCCCCAGGCCCTTGGCTGGCTGTTGAAGTTTGAGGAGGGCCGAGAATGACCCCCTGATAATTTCAGGAGGAAGTTTGTATAGGTACATTTGGGGGGAGTGAGGGTGCAAAGGGGGTGCAGTAGGCCCCGGATGGTGAGTGAGGCCTTGCATGTCTCGGTGCCCACCCTGGCCTTCGTCTTTCTCTGCTTTGCTGCCATCTGCGCTCAGCCTGCGCAGGGTTAATGGAGCGTACATGCACAGGCCAGCCGGACCTCCTCTCCGTCCTGCAGCCCCACACACCCCAAGACCTGAATCTACATTTCCCGCTCGGGGCCCAGGTTTTTCACCTAGATCTGGGAACCCCAGGAGCTGCAAAGGCGTTTTCTAACAGAGCGTTGTCCTGGGAGACGGAAAACTTTCCAATCAATGCAGCTCTGAGACAGCGAGACAGCACACAGGGCCGGACAAGAGGCCCGTTACCCCCTCCCATGTTAGCCCTATTTAGCCACAAATCCTTAAGCCAGGCTTGTAAAAAGCAGCTTGTTTGGGCCTGGTCTTCCCCATTCATGTAATGTGATATCGCACGCTTGGCCGACCCGGCAAGCAGCTAAACATATGTCGTCAGCTGGGCGCTGCTGCGCCTCTATTAAGATGGTTCTGGAAGCATATGTGGGAACCGGCCTGCCCTGGAGACTCGAGGGAAAAGGCAGGAACACAGGCAATTAGAGGGAGCCGCCCAGCCCTGCTGCCCGGCCGCAGGAGGAAGTTCAGGGACGCATCTCATGGGCATGGAAACAATTAGGGTCAACAAATAATCGTGAAAAAGAAAACTTTAAAAAATAGGAACCTGGTTAAATGACCCAGTAAACACCCACCCCTGCCCCCACCCCTGCCCCCACTCCGCCCTGCACGGGAACTGCATCTGGGCTTCACGTGGACGGGCCCCTTCTCCCCTTTTGGGTAATGATTTCCCTTTGCAATTTCCTGGAGGAAGTTGTTGGACTGATCTTCCAGAGATAAAATAAGCCAGGGAGATTCTTAATTTTCAGTCTGAAGTCTTTTTGCTCTCCGATTCCCATCCCCTAATTAACTGGAGGCAGCAACTTCACGCAGAAATCCCTTGTATGTGTCTGGGGATGGGGACGCTCAGGCCAAGGAAATTTCTCCCATCCAGAAGCGGGTGAGCTGCCTGAGACAGAGGGCAGTGTGATCACTGCTGGGGGCGACCTTTGCCCTTATTCTACCAGTTGTTCTTCTATGACAACTGCCGGGTTCGAAGCACTTGCTGGGAGCTCTGGACCTGGGCTGCCAACACAGTAGACGCCGGCCACACATGGCCACTGACCACTGGTTGTGTGCCTGTGCGATGGAGGAGCCAAATTTCTTAAATTGTATTCAATTTCTTTTCATTTAAATTTAAAAACTGATGATTCAGTTATTGGAAAACTTAAGAATGCTTGGAACAATGTGGGCATGTGAATCTGTCTTTTCAGCTGTAAATTTCACAACATTTAAACAGAGATCAAATACAGCAGAACCTCTGTAAGCTGACCACCCAAGGGACGGTGGTAACAAGCTAGTCAACATACACAGGTGGTCACCTAGTAAGGCCTAGTAAGGAACCAGGCCTACGTGCTAAAATGTACACGTGGTTCACGTCTGCCCTATGAAAATTAGGTCAACATAAGGAGGCGATCCATGCAGGGAGGGTGTCAACCATGAAGGTTCTACTGTATTTCCATTGAAAATAATGCCTGTATGGAGGGCGGCACCTGTAGCTCAAAGGAGTAGGGCGCTGGCCCCATATACTGGAGGTGACGGGTTCAAACCTAGCCCTGGCCAAAAACTGCAGGGAAAAAAAACCCAATAATAATAAAAATGCCTGTATTGAGATGTGCTGTCAGATTTTAAAGACTTTTTTAAAAAGTAAAGCATCTCAGGCTGGGTGCAGTGGCTCACACCTGCAATCCTAGCACTCTGGGAGGCCAAGGCGGGTGGATTGTTCCAGCCCAGGAGTTTGAGACCAGCCTGAGCAAGAGCGAGACCCCATCTCTAAAACTAGCCGGGCATTGTGGTGGGTTCCTGTAGTCCCAGCTACTCGGGAGCCTGACGCAAGAGAATCACTTGAGCCCAAGAATTGGAGGTTGCTGTGAGCTATGATGCCATGGCACTCTACCAAGGGCAACAAAATGAGACTATCTCCAAAAAAAAGTAAAGCATCTCATTATTCATTTTATGCTGATTACATATCAAGATGGTAATATTTGAAATA
>CAUYON010080974.1:0-11233 GCA_963573935.1 Arctocebus calabarensis
CATGGATGGAGCTGGGACATATTCTTCTTAGCAAAGTACCTCAAGAATGGAAGAAAAAGTATCCAATGTACTCATCCCTAATATGAAGCTAATTTATAGGTTTCATATGAAGGCTATAACCCAACTATAGCACAAGAATATTGGGAAAAGGGAAAAGGAGGGGAGGGGAGGTGTGAGGTTGGGGTGGAGGGAGGCTAATTGGTGGGGCCACACCTATGGTGCATCTTAGAAGGATACAGGCAAACCTTACTAATTGCAGAATACAAATGTCTTCATTCTATAACTAAGAAAATAACATGAAGGCTATGTTAATCATTTTTATGAAAATAGTTCATATTTTATATGAAACTGGCACATTGTACCCCTTGATTTCACTAATCTACACAGCTATACTTTAATAATAAACACAATTAAAATGATTGAACCAATGTACACAATTATGATTCAATAAAATTATAAAAAAAATAAATTAATAAACATGGGAGTGTGGATAAAAAAAAAAAAAGAGTGCCACAAAACATGAGTTCCAGTGCTTCCAAAACCCCCTTCTCTTTTGAGAGGAGTGGCTTTTCCGTTATGATAAAGTAAAATTAAGCATTGAGCAATGTGTTGGCCAGGGGTAAAAGTAATGGGCTGCATAACAGAGGCAATGATACAAATTTCTCCATGATAATCAGCGTCAATGATGCTGAAATGAACTAGCAACCATTTCACAGAGGTTGAAATCATTCTTCCCAAAGTAATTTCAACAGTCCCCTCCGGGATTGGGCCATAAATTCCCATGGTTAAAACATATGGAATATCAAGGGCTACTAAAGAAGAATTATCAACAACAGGTATATCTAAAATCACACTATTATGAGTAGCATGAAATAAATTAGAAATGAGAGTTCTTTTGATTGGTGTTATATGAATAGCATCAGATTTTACGAATTTGATGGTTTTGAAGTTCCCTGATCCTGAGAATGAATTTTCTTGCTGCTTCCTGGATATACTTGACTCAATTTCTCTTGACTCAGTTTTCCCATGTTGTTTGAATCTGGGCCCTGGGTCTGACCCGCTTAGGAGTTTCCCAAATCCCAGGGAGATAGAATGTTGCCATCCTTATCTTTGATAGACCTACATTCATTAGTCCAATTCCTTCCTTACATCTTCAACAAACTCCTGGCATAAGAGGGGGGATCAGCTGCCTACTCCTTCTTTCCTTTTCTACACTCTTTTCTAATATGACCTGTATTTCCACAATTGTAACATTTAGGAGCATTTTGTTGTTTCATGGCAGCAGACATAAGGGCTCCAATTTGATCACCAATAAGGACGGCCTGAGAAGTGGTAACTCGAATGAAATTATCGATATATGTATTTTCTTCATTTCTAATGCTGGCCAAAATGCAGTGACACTCACCATTTGCATTCTCATAAGCAAACGAAAGCAAAAGCATGTTTTGAGTTGCTGCACCTGGAATCAACCGCTTGATGGTGGCATGGAGCTATGCAAGAAACTCGGCATATGGCTCATTTGCCCCTTGAAAGACCTTTGTAAAAAATTGTCCTCCTCCTGGCTCATCACGCTGGGCCCAAGCATACATACACACATCTCTAACTTGAAGGAACACTAGATCAGGCAAAGTAATCTACTGTTTATGTTGGCTCCAGTTCCAATTAACTGTTTATAGGTGACATTCAGGTCTCGTTCATGTCACTTACTGGCTTCACTTCTCCACCATGCGCAAAATTGTAAATACTGCTGGGGGAGAGGTTTCAGTAATTCTCTCCCAATCTCTCAGAGTGAGAAACCGATCCCTACAGTATGATCTCAAGAGTCCTTGAACATAAGGGGCATTAGCACCATAGGCAGAAACAGCGTCTTGCAAGGTTTTAAGAATTTATAAATCGACCTCTGCATATCAGGTCTCTCTCTTACCCTGTAAACTGGTCACTTGTGTGACAGGCATAATCAGATCACAGTCTCGGCCACAAGGGCTGAACTCCTCCAGGGAAATGTCAGGTTCTGCCAAAATCTTAGGGTCTCTTGGATTGGGAATCCACCTGTTCAATTAGTGGCTATCAACCTCTCATGTTCATATGGAGGGGCAGTTGCCCTTGGCCCTGGGACACAGGATAGAAACTCTTAGTTAATTCTTCTGGAGAAGGAAGGTGACGGGGCAAAACCCACTGGCCAGAGATGCCTGGAGTCTTCTCTCCCCACTCTCACTGTGCTCAGCTGCACAGAAGCTACTACTCGGCTGCCATCTTCAATCAGATGTCCCTTTTCACCTTAAATTTTTCGAATATGAATGATAAAGATGAGATTCCAGCTTATAAACATTGGATAACAGTTAGTTCTCCTTTAAATCAGCCAGTTTATTATAAAGACACATTCACAAATTCATGGATTCTGGCAAATATTATATTGGGGAAGAGGTCATGCTCATATTTCTACAGGAAATACTAAATTTTGGGTTCCAGATAAAAGTCTGAAACTACGACATGCCCCCCCCAGAGACACACTTGGAAGATGGAGAGACAAATGATGTCACGCTTGAACAGACTAAAGCTGACGATGACGCACAGAGAGAAACGATCAACTTTATCCAGAACAAAGGAAGCACCCCTGCTGACTTGGGGACAGGTACAGAAATTGTGCCATCAAGCGGAAGAACTGGTGAATCACATCCACCAGTAAATGAATGTCTCCAATTTGTTCTTAGCAATGATGGTCCTCTCACTTGCTCAGGCTCAAGGACGGAAGTACGAATATTGGACCTACATTCCTAACCCTCCTTTACTTCGAGGTGTTAGCTGGCTGGAAGCCATTGTTCCTACTAATGTTAACGATTCTTCTTGGCTCCTTTGCCCCTATGACACCAGAGTACCATTTAAACCTAATGAAGAAGCCATGGTAGTTTTTAATTATGCAACAGATCCTCCTATGTTTTGGAGATGACTCCCATTGTCTTCATATCTCTGTCCAACCTTGGGTTAGCTTGTATAAACACAAGCCAAAAGATCCAAAACAACTTTCTGAAATTTTCATGTTAAGTGCTTCTTACTCTTTAAATAAGTATTGCATTGTCAAGATTTCTTTTAATCCAGAATTACCACTTTGTAAGATGTGTATGTTTTCAGAAGTCCGTGAATGGGTGCATTGGACTAAATGTAAAGGAGAATTTTCCTATATGCGTATGAACACCACAGCTGGTGAAGTAATTGATTGGGGACCTATGGCTTACTTAGAAACAGCCTCTGGGTCACCCGTGCCACTTGAAATTTATCAAAATGAAGATGAAGCGTTAATAGCTACTTCTCAATCTATACTTTGGAAAAATGCTGGGTTTTCACCCCCTGCTCCTGGCATTATTGTATATCCAAAACAAACACACTTATGGAAAATTGCTTCTGCATTACAACCTCTTAAAGCATGGACAGGATGATTGTTTCTCCATATCCACAATGGTCACCAAGAATATCAAATTAAATTTGTAGTAAATGAGACTAAACATATCCAAGCTTGTTTACAATTGCCTTTTGTTTGATTAAAAGGAAATATTATTTGGAACTAAGTAACCAGTGAATTTTGTCCGACTTGTCAAATGTTCACTTGTTTTAACAATTCTTTAAGTTTAAATCTATCTAAGGAACAATTGTACTTGCTGAGAGCACACACCGAAGTTTGGCTGCCAATTAATCTGACCAGGCCTTAGCAAGAATCCCCAGTGCTCTCAATCCTGCAATTTTTAGCAGATAAGATCCTGAAGAGAAGCAAATGAGATCACAGCCTCCTCATTGCTGCCATCTTGGGGGGTCATTGCTGTTACAGCCACAGCTGCAACTGTTGGTGTTGCATTAATGGAGAACATTAAAACGCAGAACTTTGTGGCAAATTTGCATAAGAACTCTGAAGAATTATGGACTGCCCCAAAACAGATTTACACTAAAATATACAATGAATTCTCTTATTTAGAACAGACTGTTGTCATGTTAGGAAGATGAATTGGTTAGCATAAAGAAACAGATAAAATTGAAATGTAATTGGAATATGACATCGTTTTATATTATCCCTATTATGTACAGTGAAACTAAATTCCTTTGGGAAAAAGTGAAAAAATGTTTGTTAAATCATGAAAATTTAACCACTGACATTGTTAATTTACAGTGTGAGATTTATTCCACTTTTCAATGTAAATTAGAAAAAGTTGATGGAGATTCTATTTTAAAGACATAGAAAAAGAAAATAGAAAATAGAAAAAGAAATAGAAAATAGAAAAAGTTGATGCAGATTCTATTCTATTTTACTTATGGAATAGAGCAAATAAACCCATTACCAAATATTAATGGTTTAATTGGAAGTTCTGTAGGATCATTTGCATTATTGCCAATTTTGTGTTTAATTTTATATATTGTGTGTAAAAGAATTAATCAAACTAAGCAAGAGAATGAAAGACATACTACAATTTTTGCATTAATTATGAGTGATATGAATGCCCAAACCCACAGTGAAAAAGAAATGGGGACTTATAGATGAGGAGCCTATAAGTAAACTTTTAAACTGTTCTATTCTGAGAGAAAAAGTTTAAAGTCTTTTGCAAGTAAGGAAGGAAAAAAACCTGAACAGAACACCATATGTGGCTAAAAGGCTTAGTCACATAGATGTGATGAAAGCCTAGCTTTGTGGGGGCAGGCCTGCAAGCAGACTATCTGTATATCTCAGGAATTTTCTAACTATTCCCTAAGATGAATAACTGCCTCCAGATGGTCTGTTGAAAGGTCGATCATTCAATCAGCTCATTCCTCCAGAACCTTGTTTTGTGGTTTTGTTTTAATTATATGGTACAAGAATAGCTTTAGACAAGATTAGTAGAATGGTTATAGATTAATCAGTTGACTCAGGCAGCATGAAGCCTGGGTCATGGGACTTGAGTCATAAGATTATTAATTAATAGTGTGTACGTGCAAAATTGACTATATAAGTTGTCGTAAAATAAGAAATTTCACTGCTTGCCAAAGAGAGTGAGTAGTCTCCTTGTTCTCCAGACATTTAATTGCAGGTCATATGCTCTGCTGTGCTGTGAAACCCATAAATTCAATCAACACTGGATAAGTGCGAAGCCACTTAAGAAGAGATCCCAGTGACAAGTGCTTTTCTGGGAAAACTTCTGCTTACCGAAGGATAACAGTTTAAAGTGTCTTTTAAGCAGGCTGAGGAGAGATTTAGGCTCTCAGCCCTATAGAGTTTGAGAAACCACCAGAGGCCATCAGTCTCCATCTCATACAGCTGTATCAGAATTGTGATAAACATCTCATACCCATATGTATATGGCTTTGTTTTTGGTGCTTTTTAAAATTTATTTCAACATTTTCTGTCTGTATGTTCCTTTTTTTCTTTTTTTTCCTTCTTCATTTTCCTAGTTGAAATATAATTTTCAATTGTTGCCTTCTTTAACAAATAGAACTTAATTTTTGCTAGTGTTTCTGGCCCTATCATTTGATTTTCTCCCAAATTTTATTTATTATTATTTTCTGTGTCTTTTTTTTTTTTTTTTTGGTTTGATTTATAGTATTTGTGCCTTCCCTCTGTACTTGTACTTGTTGTCTATTTGCTTTGGTTACTGTCTCCTTATCTGCACAAAAGCTTTTTAATTTTAATTAAGTCCTATTTTTTTTTTTTTTTAAATTTTTGTTGTTGTTGCAAATGCCATGGCAGTCTTATTCAGAAAGTCTTTGCCAGGCCAATATCTTCCAGTGTTTTTCCTATGCTTTCTTGAAGGAATTTTATCATTTCATGCCTTAAATTTCAGTCTTTTATCCATCTTGAATCAGTTTTTGTGAGTGGAAAAAGGTGGGGCTCCAGTTTCAGTCTTTTACATGTGGATATCCAATTCTCCCAGCACAATTTATTGAATAGGGATTCATTCTCCCTGTATGTGTTCTTGTTTGGTTTATAGAAGATTAGGTGGCTGTAAGATGCTAGTTTCATTTCCTGGTTTTCTATTCGATTCCAAATGACTATGTCACTATTTTTGTGCCAGTACCATGCTGTTTTTACCACTATATCCTTGTAGTACAGCCTAAAGTCTGGTAGGCTGTTGCCCCAGTTTTGTTTTTATTGCTAAGGACTACCTTAGGTATATGGGACTTTTTCTTGTTCCATACAAAATGAAGGATCCATTTTTCCAAGTCTTGAAAGTAGGATTTAGCATTTTAATAGGGATGGCATTGAACTGGTAGATTACCTTGGGAAGCATAGACATTTTAACAATGATAATTGTTTACTGCCATTAGCATGATATGTTCTTCCATTTTTAATATCATCTGCTATTTCTTTTCTTAGGGTTTCACAATTTTATTTATAGATGTCCTTCACTTCTTTTCTTAGCTTTATTCTTAGGTATTTCATTTTCTTTGACACTGTGAAGGGAGTTATGTCCTTAATTAGTCTCTCATGTTGGCTATTATTGTAGTATACAAAGGCTACTTACTTGTGGATATTGATTCTATATCCTGAGACATTACTGTATTTTTTTGATGACATCCAAGAGTCTTTGGGATTCTCTAAGTATAAGATTATATTGTCAGCAAAGGGGGGGCATTTGCCCTCCTCTGTTCCCATTTTGATAAGCTTGATATCTTTTTCTTGCCTAATTGTACTGGCTAGAACTTCCAGCACTATGTTGGATAGTAATGGTGATAGAGGACAACCTTGTCTGGTTTCAGTTCAAAGGGGAAAAGCTTTCACTTTTACTCCATTCAGTAAAATATTAGCTGTGGGTTTGTCATAGATAGCTTTGGTCAGTTTAAGAAATGTGCCACCTATGCCTGTACTCTTCAGTGTTCTAAATAGAAAAAGATGATGGGTTTTATTGAATGCTTTTTCTCCATCTATGGAGAGAGTTACATGGGCTTTTTTTTTTTTCAATTTTTGGCCCTGGGTGGGTTTGAACCCATCACCTCTGGTATATGGGGCCAGCCCCCTACTCCTTTGAGCCACAGGTGCCACCCTGGACTTTGTTTTTCCTTCTGTTGATATGTCAAATAATGTTTATGGACTTGTTTACATTAAACCAGCCTTACATCCTTGGGATGAAACCTACTTGATCATGACGTATCTGTTTTTTTTGATTATAAGCTGTAATTTATTGGCTAGGATTTTGTTCAGAATTTTTGCATCCATATTCAGTAGTGAAATTGGTCTTAGGTTCTCCTTTTTAGTTGGGTCTTTTCCTGGTTTTGGTATCAGGGGGATGTTTGTTTCATAGAACGTGTTGGAGAAGATTCCTTTCTCCTCAACACTTTGAAATAATTTCTGCAGTATGGGAATAAGCTCTTCTTTGACAGTTTTATAGAATTCTGGTGTGAAGCCATCCAGACAGGGCATTTTTTTGGGGGGGAGAGTTTTTGTTGTTTCCTTGATCTCAGTGTTTAAAATTGGTCTGTTCAGGAGATCTATTTCTTCCTGGCTAAGTCTAGGGAGAGGGTGTGATTCCAAATATTGGTCCATTTCCTTCACACTGTCAAATTTCTGGGCATAGTGTTTCTCATAGTATTCAGAGATAATCTCTTGTATCTCTGTAGCATCAGTTTCTCTCATATACCATTTCTGATTGAGGTTACTAGAGATTTTACTTTTCTATTCATAGTTATTCTGGCCAAAAGTTAATCTATTTTATTTATTTATTTTGAAAAAACCAACTCTTTCTTTAATTAATTATTGGAATGATTCTTTTGTTTTCAATTTCATTAATCTCTGATTTAATTTTGGACATTGTTTTCCTCTAATGGGTTTAGGTTTACATTGTTCTTTTTCCAGTTCTATAAGATGGCTTGTGAGTTTGTTGATGTGCTCTCTTTCTGTTTTTCAGATGTAGGCACCTAAAGCAATAAATTATCTTCTCAGGACTAGTTTTGATGTATCCCACAGGTTTTGGTAGTTTGTGTCTTCATTCTTGTTATGCTCAAGGAAGTTAATGATTTCCTTTTTCTTTTTTTTCCTGCACTCAACTGCCATTCAGCATAAGACTGTTTAATTTCCATGCCTTTGAGTGGGTTTCAACGTTTTTATTGGATTTGAGTTCCACCTTTAATGCCTTGTGGTCTGAGAAGATACAAGGTTAAATTTCATTCTTTTGATTATGTTCAGGTGTATTTTGTGTCCTAGGATATAATCAATTTTTGATAATGTTCCATGTCCTGATTAAAAGTATATATATTCTTTAGGTTTGGGATGGAATGGTCTATATATGTCTATCAAGCACAGCTGTGTTAGGGTCTTGTTTCAGTCCCTTATGCCTTTGTTTAATTTCTGTTTAGAGGATCTCTCCAGCTCTATAAGAAGGGAGGTAAAGTCCCCTGGTATTATGGTGTTATAGGGTATCATATTGTTCAGACTAATAATGGTCTATTTCAAGAATCTGGGAGCATTTAAGTTTGGTGCATAAATATTCAGAATTGAAATGTCTTCTTGTTGTATTTTTCCTTTGACCAATGTGAAGTGACCATTTTTGTTTTTTTGACTTTAGTTTCTTAAAATCCACGTGTATTTGAAAATACAATTGCATCCCCTTCTTTTCTTCTGACTTCCATTTGCATGAAAAATTATCTTTGAACCCTTAACTCTGAGTTTTAATTTGACTTTTGAGGCTAGGTGTGTTTCCTGCAGACAGATAGTGGATGGCTTGTGGTTTTTTATTTTATTTTTTTTTTGAGACAGAGTCTCACTGTGTCACTCTCAGTAGAGTGCCATGGTGTCATTGCTCACAGCAACCTCCAGCTCTTTGGCTTAGGCAATTCTCTTGCATCAGCTTCCCAAGTACCTGGGACTTCAGGTGCCCATGACAACACCCAGATATTTTTTTGTTGAAGTTTGGTCAAGGGTGGTTTCAAACCCTCCACTCTCCATATATGGGGCCAGTGCTCTACTCACTGAACAACAGATGCCATCCTGGCTTGCGCTTTTTCTTTTCTTATACCAATGATTTTAATGAAAAATAAAAGATTAGTTTGAATACTATTTATTGAAACATCCTATTAAGAGAAAGATTATGTCTGAACACTGCTAACCCCAAATAAAATGGCTCTACTCTAATGAATGGGAAAGTCTGTAATCTTTGATACACATAATATTTTAGAAGAAGACTGAAGGTAAACTGACCATATTAATAATTTAAACTATTCCTCAAATATTGAAATTCTGAATGACTAATGTCAGAAATATTCCATGACAACTTTAAAGATTACACAGATTTAAACTGAATACCTTCCACCTACAGCAAATAATACTACTTACTTTTTGATTAAATGGAAGCTTTTTAGGAGCTTACCACTTCCTAAAAAGTAGCATATGGTCTTACTGCTTCCAAACTGTTTCAATCAAATGTTTAGTTACCAAAACTTTTGCTGTGTTCTCTGGACATAGGAATTGTTTTATTTAGACCATTTCTAAGGATTCCGCTTCAAAGGTTTTGTATTCATCATCCAAGAATATCATAATGAAGAGTTTAGTATTTCAGAGTTCATATATTATCAAGGTCTCCAGAGTTTTCACCATCATTTGCAACAAGAGCTTCCCTGTTTTCATAAGTCCAGAAGCCATTTAAGAGCCATTAGATTGGTGGTGACTGTGTCTCCTTGATTACTGTTGATTAAATCCTGAAGAGAAATTTTCAAAAGATCCTTTGGTTTTACCATGTCAAAGATTTCATCCTTCACAATTAAACAGGATCTTGTCCATGAATTTTCTTTAGTTCTTGTATGGCCCTAAAGAAATAATTAAGGGAAAAGACATTCAGAACCTTTGTTCTCAATATCAAGCAGTTTGAAAATATATTGCAGAGCTGCAGGTTCCTTTCTGTTTACTAATGCAAGAACAAAGTCCAGGGAAGTCTTATAGTCCATTTCTCTATCATAAGTGAGACACTTCTGGAAAACATGGTCTAAAAAACATTGGTCATAGTTGCTCTTCCATAGCAGGAGAGCTCTTCTTTACTGAGCATGCCTTTGTGATCTTTATCAAGATTCAAATACTGGCCATAAACCCTTAGGGAAGAAGGAGCAGAAAACTAATTTGTTTCTTGACTCTCCTTGGACAGTTCTTCATCCCTTAGCTCCAATAAATCATCTAGGAAGCTGCATACTAAAATATCTTGAATTTTAATCTATCCTGTTCTTATAGGGTCTAAAAAGAAGAACTTCCTAACTGCCATACACACATAAAAAGAATAAAAGGATTTTTCCAGCCCATATAATTGTGGCAAAGTAGGGATAAATTCCAATATGTAGTTTTCTAAATCAAATTCCCAAAGGTACCCTTGCCCAGCCACATCATATAAACTGAGTCCTATTCTTGTTTGATGAAGACAAACTTTTATCACAACATAATTAAAGAACTGCATGATGGAAATTCTTCTATATGAATCTGTATGAAGGAGTTTAGTGAAGACTTTTGCTGTGAAAAATTGCTTGCACTTTGGTCCAGCCTTTTCACCAACCTTCAAAAAATTTTCATAATTGATCATTGCTTCCTCTCCAATCATAGGTGGTGTCTGGTGTTTGTTCAGCAAAAACCGTAAGTTCTGTAATTCTTTGTTATCTAATAGTTCTCTGCTTTACCTTTGTAAGGAGACAGCTATGGATTCCTCTGTCAATTTCTGTAGTAAGAATTCATGTTCAGCTGACAGTCTATAATAACATCGGGGAATGGTCTTATAGAATTCATTTGTGCTTTTTTTTTTTTTAACCACCTTTCCATTCTGAATAGTATTTGATAAATAGTATTTATTTATTTATTTATTTATTTTTATGTAGTAAGACATGCATTTTTTTTTTTTTATAATTTTATTGAATCATAAATCTGTACATTGGTGCAATCATAGGGCGTGATTCATATACATTCAGAAATGTTTTCATTGTACTTTTACAGATAGCCTTCATGGCAATTTCTTGATCACTATATAAAGACATTGATACTCTACATTTAATAAGTTTCCCCAGTACCCTGCTAAGATGCACCGTAGGTGTGATCCCACCAATTGCCTTCCCGCCACCCCAACGCCCCCCCCCCCCCCCCCCCCCGTAACCCCCAGAAATTAAAACAACAAAAAAAAAATGTCAAACATTTAGTCAAATTACCCATTTAATTATACCACACCAATAACTTCTGGTGGCAGTACTTTTCTGTGGGGAATGGGTGGGGTGGTGTGGGGGGATTATGGGTCGAGGGAAGGCAATTGGTGGGATC
>CAUYON010080979.1:0-16290 GCA_963573935.1 Arctocebus calabarensis
GCCTGTAGTCCCAGCTACTTGGGAGGCGGAGGCAAGAGACTCACTTGAGCCCAGGAATTGGAGGTTGCTGTGAGCTGTGATGCCACAGCACTCTATCCAGGGTGACAGCTTGAGGCTCTGTCTCAAAAAAAAAAAAAGAAAAAAAAGTTTATAAATAGCAAAAATTAAGGGGTTTGATCTTCAGAATATGACTGTACTAATACAACTACTGCCACTACAATTGACCCCCTCCATGATCCCTTTTCTTTTACCTAACCAGCTGCTGCTGTTTCCACTCTTCAATGCGCTTCTGTGCAGTTGATTCCCGGTCTTCTTCACTGGAACTAGAATTGTCCTCTTCATCTAACTCACGCTGGATACTCTGCCACTTCTTTACTAAAGATGGCATTTTAGTTTTACTCTTCTTTGCCTATAACGAAGATTTAGGTCAGAGGGAATATAATATGTAGTAAACTAAAGAATTGTCACACACACACCACCACCTTGTCCCTTTTTGTGAGACAAAGTCGTCCTCTATCACTCTAGGTATAGAGTGCAGTGGTGTCATCAGTGAGGTTGCTCACTGCAACCTCAAACTCCTGGGCTTAAGCGCATCAGTCTCCCATATCAGTCTCTCAAGTAGCTGGGACTACAAGTGTGTACCACAATGGGTTCATTTTTTTACTTTTCTGTAAAGATGGCGGCTTGCTTTTGCTTCAGATGGTCACACACTCCTGTGCTAAGTGATTTTCCCACCTCATCCTCCCAGAATGTTAGTATTATGTGGGTGAATCACTGCACCCAACCTAAGAAATGAGTTTTACACACTGGAAATCAAGATCTTTTACTGGTTCTAAGAAGTAAGTAGACTGGAAAACTTGCTTATAATAACATATACAGTAAATAAGTACTACTCTAAGGTCTCGTCAGAGATTTCTACCAACTTTAAACAAAAAGGGTTGGCTAAAAACACCCATAAAACGGCTCGGTGCCCATAGCACAGTGGTTATGGTGCCAGCCACATACACCAAGGGTGGCATGTTCAAACCCAGCCAGGACCAGTGAAACAATTGACAACTGCAACAAAAACAGCTGGGTATCAGGGCTGGCACCTATAGTCCCAGCTACTTGAAAGGCTGCGGCAAAAGAGTCACTTTAGCCCAAGAATTGGACTGTGGCTCAATGGGCTAAGGCGCCAGCCACGTACACCTGAGCTGGCGGGTTCAAATCCAGCCCGGGCCTGCCAAACAACAATGACGGCTGCAACCAAGAAAATGGCCAGGGATTGTGGCGGGCACCTGTAGTCCCAACTATTTGGGAGGCGGAGGAAAGAGACTCGCTTGAGCCCAGGAAGTGGAGGTTGCTATGAGCTGTGATGACACAGCACTCTATCCAGGGTGATAGCTTGAGGTTCTGTTTCAAAAAAAAAAAAAAGAAAGAGAATAGGAAGTTGCTGTGAGCTGTGATACCGTAGCACTCTACCAAGGGCGGCATAGGGAAACTCTGTCTCAAAAACAAAAAAACAAACACCCCTAAAACTATAAATATTGATGATTATTTTAATACTAAGACAGGGTATATAATAATCTTATTTTTCTTCTTCAGTCTTACTTTCATCATATAAACTGCCTATAATAAACATGTACTTTAATAGTAAAAAAAAAAAAAAGGCTGGGCTCAGCTCCTGTGGCTCGGGTGGCTAAGGCATCAGCCACATACACCTGAGTTGGTGGGTTTGAATCCAGCCTGGGCCTGCCCAACAACAATGACAGCTATAACCAAAAAATAGCCAGGTGTTATAGTAGGTGCCTGTAGTCCCAGCTACTTGGGAGGTGAAGGCATTAGAATCACTTGAGCCTAGGAATTGGAGGTTGCTGTGAGCTGTGATGCCATGGCACTCTACCCAGGGCCACGGCTTGAGGCTGACTCAAAAAAAAAAAAAAAAAGCTCAATGCCGGTAGCACAATGGTTATGGTGCTGGCCACATGCACCGAGGCTGACAGGTTCGAACCTGGCTAAGGCCAACTAAACAATGACAACTGCAACCAAAACATATCTGGATGTTGTGGGAGTAACCTGTAGCCGCAGCTACTCTGGAGGCTGAGGCAAGAGACTCGCTTGGGTCCAAGAGTTTGAGGTTGCTGTGAGCTATGATGCCACAGAACCCTACCCAGGGTGACACAGACTTTCACAATAAAAAAGAGGGCAGCGCCTGTGGCTCTGTGGGTAGGGACTGGCCCCATATACCGAGGGTGGTGAGTCCAAACCTGGCCCTGGCCAAAGTGCAACCCAAAAAATAGCCAGGCGTTGTGGCTGGCACCTGTAGTCCCATCTGCTTGGGCGGCTGAGGCAAGAAAATCACCTAAGCCCAGGAGTTGGAGGTTGCTGTGAGCAGTGTGAC
Organism: Arctocebus calabarensis; assembly: GCA_963573935.1. Classification (NCBI taxonomy): domain Eukaryota; kingdom Metazoa; phylum Chordata; class Mammalia; order Primates; family Lorisidae; genus Arctocebus; species Arctocebus calabarensis. The sequence goes on from CAUYON010080979.1 coordinate 2,381, forward strand.
GCCATGGCACTCTACCGAGGGCAATAAACTGAGACTCAGTGTTTAAAAAAAAAGGTATCAAGATTTTCTTTTTTGCAGTTGTGACTGTTTAGCAGGCTCAGGCTGGGTTTGAACCTGTCTGCCTCAGTGTATATAGCCGGCACCTTAACCACTGAGCTACAGGTGCTGAGCCAATACTAGGCTTTTGATCAATGGCACACTAGTGAAGAGGCCTTCTCTAAATGTCTCATCTGCAAAAGCTCTACCTTCCAAAGATGACTTTCTGTTCCCTTTTATTTTTCTTCACTGCTTTTACTTTCTTTTCCACCTACAATGTCAATAACTCAATGCTTTTAACCTTTTGGGTGTGAACAATGCCTACAAGCATTATTTTGCAAACAAAAACTTGATGACACATTTTATTGTTACCTTACTACTTTAGTCTATAAGCATCCTACCATTGGTTCTCAGGATTTTCCATCTGTATCTAAAATAACTGGTATCAGCCTGGATGACTTATTTTGATTGGTAAGAAACCAAACAACTACCAGTATACCACACCCTTCCAACAAGATGCACTCTAGATTAACATATAATCAAATGAATACAAATAAAAATAGATTAATAAATAATTACATGGGGGTGGCGCCTGTGGTAGGGTGCTGGCCCCATATACAGAGGGTGGCGTGTTCAAACCTGGCCTAGGCCATACTGCAATAAAAAATAGCCATGCAGGCTCAGCACCTGTGGCTCAACAGGCTAAGGCACCAGCCATGTACACCTGAGCGGTCAGGTTCGAATCCAGCCAGGGCCTGCCAAACAACAATGACAGCTGCAACCAAAAAAACTATAGTTCCAGTTATTCAGGAGGCTGAGGCATGAGAATCACCTAAGCCCAGGAGTTGTAGGTTGCTGTAAGCTGTGACACCACAGCACTCTACTGAGGGCGATAAAGTTAAGACTCTGTCTCTAAAAAAAAAAAAATAAACAATAACAATAATAAATGGGTACATGAGGTTCGGTGCCCATAGCACAGTGGTTATGGCGCCAGGCACATACACCTAGGGTGGTAGGTTCGAACCCAGCCCAGCCAGCTAAACAACAATGACAACTGCAACAAAAACAGCTGGGTGTCATGGCAGGTACCTGTAGTCCCAGCTACTTGGAAGGCTGAGGCAAGAGAATTTCTTAAGCCCAAGAGTTTGAGGTTGCTGTGATGTCAGAGCATGCTATTGACAGTGACATAGTGAGACTCTGTCTCAAAAAAAATAAATAAAAAATAAAGTTAAAACTTTAGGGCTCGGCATCTGTGGCCAGCCACGTACACCTGAGCTGGTGGGTTCGAATCCAGCTCGGGCCCGCCAAACAATGATGGCTGCAACCAAAAAATAACCGGGCGTTGTGGCGAGCGCCTATAGTCCCAGCTACTTGGGAGGCGGAGGCAAGAGACTCGCTTGAGCTCAGAAATTGGAGGTTGTTGTGAGATGTGATGCCAAAGCACTCTATCCAGGGTGACAGCTTTAGGCTCTGTCTCAAAAAAAAAAAACTTTAGGCTCAGCACCTGAAGCACAGTGGTTACGGCATCAACCACAGACACTTAGGCTGGTGGGTTCGAATCCGGCCTCGGCCAGCTCAACAACAATGACAATTCCAACAAAAAATAGCTGGGGCGTTGTGATGGGTGCCTATAGTCCTAGCTACTTGGGAGGCTAAACCAAGAGAATCTCTTAAGGCCAAGAGTTTGAGGTTGCTGTGAGCTGTGATGCCACATCACTCTACCAAAGGCAACAAAGTATGGCTAAGTCTCGAAAAATAAATAATAAATGAAAAACTGGGCAGCGCCTGTGCCTCAGTCAGTAAGGCGCCGGTCCCATATACCGAGGGTAGGAGGTTCAAGCCCAGCCTGGACCAACTGCAACAAAAAAATAGCCAGGCGTGTGGCAGGCGCCTGTAGTCCCAGCTACTCGGGAGGCTGAGGCAAGAGAATTGCCTAAGCCCAGGAGTTAGAGGTTGCTGTGAGCTGTGTGACGCCATGGCACTCTATCGAGGGTGATAAAGTGAAACTCTGTCTCTACAAAATAAATAATGAAAAACAAATTTAGGCTCGGCGCCTGTGGCTCAACGGGCTAAGGCGCCAGCCACATACACCTGAGCTGGCGGGTTTGAATCCAGCCAGGGACCGCCAAACTACAATGACGGCTACAACCAAAAATGGCCAGGTGTTGTGGCGGGCGCCTGTAGTCCCAGATACTTGGGAGGCAGAGGCAGGAGACTCGCTTGAGCCCAGGAATTGGAGGTTGCAGTGAGCTGTGATGTCACAGCACTCTATCCAGGATGGCAGCTTGAGGCTCTGTCTCAAAAAAGAAAAAAGAAAAACAAATTTAAACCCCCTCCTCAACAAAAACCCCAGTATAGTACTGGCACAATAACAGGCATACCAATAAATGAAAAAAATTAATTAAGAGTGCAGATACGTTTTGTTCAACTATCTGACAAGGGTGTCATGTCTTGAATAAAGTTGAACGTTTTTTTTTTTTTTTTGCGGGGGGCGGGGGGGGGGGCAGCGTTGGGTTTGAACCCACCACCTCCAGCCTATGAGGCCGGCATCCTACTCCTTTGAGCCACAGGTGCCGCCCTAAAGTTGAACCTCTATTTAACATCACACAGATACCTATCACCTGGTGACCATACTCAGGCTCAGTGCGTGTAGCTCAAGCAGCTAGGGCGCCAGCCACATACACCAGAGCTGGCGGTCTCAAATCCCTGCCAAACAACAATGACAACTACAAGCAAAAAATAGCCAGGCATTGTGGCAGGTGCCTATAATCCCAGGTACTTTCGAGGGCTAAGGCAAGAGAATCGCTTAAGCCCAGGAGTTGGAAGTTGCTGTGAGCTGTGACACCTACCACAGCACTCTACCCAGGGCAACAACTTGAGGCTGTCTAAAAACAAAAAAAAAGAAAAAGAAATATGAACTCAAATTAATCAATGGCCTATATATAAATGGGAAAAACTATAAAGTTCTTTTTTTTTTTTTGAGACAGAGCCTCAAGCTATCACCCTGGACAGAGTGCTGTGGCATCACAGCTCACAGAAACCTCCAATTCCTGGGCTCAAGCGAGTCTCCTGCCTCTGCCTCCCAAGTAGCTGGGAACTACAGGCGCCCGCCATAACGCCTGGCCAATTTTTGGTTGCAGCCGTCATTGTTGTTTGGTGGGCCCGGGCTGGATTTGAATCCGCCAGCTCAGGTGTACGTGGCTGGCACCTTAGCCCGCTGAGCCACAGGCACCGAGCCAACTATAAAGTTCTTAAAAAAGAAATGAAAAATTGAACTTTGCATAAATTTAAAACATTTGCTCTGCAAAAGACAAAAAAAACCACAAGACCAACAGGTAGGGAGAAAATAGTTGCAAATCATGTAAGAGACTTGTACCTGGACTATACATAAAGCTCTTAACAATTCACAGACAAAAAGAGAAATCCAATTAAAAAATAGGCAAAGGACCTGAACAGATATTTCTCCAACAAAGATACATAAATGGCTAAGAAAATAAAAAACTGTTCAACATAATTAGTTATGAGAGAAATGGAAATCAAAACCACAATGAGATAACCACTTCATACCCACTAGGATAGGCATAATAAAAATAAAATCCATGGGGCAAAGCCTGTAGCTCAAAGGAGTAGGGCGCTGGCAGGAGGCGGGAGGTGGTGGGTTCAAACCCAGCCCTGGCCAAAAACTACCAAAAAAAAAATAATAATAATAAATAAATAAATAAAAACCATAGGGCGACGCCTGTGATTCAGTAGGTAGAGCCAGGCCATATACACCACAGCTGGCAGGTTTAAACCCAGCCAGGGCCTGCTAAAACAACAATGACAACTACCACAAAAAAAAATGGCCAGGCATTGTGGTGGGCACCTATGGTCCCAGCTGCTTGGGAGACTGAGGCAAGGAAACTGCTTGAGTCTTGGTTTGCTATGGGCTGTGCTGCCATGGCATGGCACTCACTCCAAGCTCACATTATCGCAAGATTCATTTATATGAACTATCCAGAATTGTAAATCTAGAGACGAAAAGCACCCTGGTTTCCACAGGATGAGGGAAAGGCTAACATAGAGTGACTGTATTATAGGTACAGGATGCTCTTTATGGTCAACGAGAATGTTGTTTTGGGGGGCAGCGCCTATGTCTCAGTGAGTAGGGTGCCAGCTCCATATACTGAGGGTGGCAGGTTCAAGCCTAAGCTGAACTGCGACAAAAATAACCGGGTGTTGTGGGTGCCTGTAGTCCCAGCTACTCAGGAGGCTGAGGCAAGAGAATTTCCTAAGCCCAAGAGCTGGAGATTGCTGTGAGCTGTGATGCAATATCCCTCTATTAAGGGTGACAAAGTGAGCCTCAGTCTCTAAAAAAACAAAAAAAAAAAAAAGGACAAAGAAACTGCCCCGGTGGTTCATGTGTGTAATCCCAGCACCCTGGGAGGTCCAGGTAGGTAGACTGCTTGAGCTCAGGAGTTCAAGGACAGCTTGAGCAAAAACTGAGACTGTTTCTCTACTAAAAATAGAAAAACTAGTGCAGTGCCCGTAGCTCAGTGAGTAGGGCTCCGGCCACATATACCAAGGCTGGCAGGTTCAAAACCAGCCAGGGCATGTTAAACAGTAACGACTGCAACCAAAAAATAGCAACAGGGTTGTGGGCCAGTGCCTATAGGCCCAGCTACTCGGGAAGCTGAGGCAAGAGAACTGCTAAAGTCCAAGAGTTTGAGGTTGCTGTGAGCCGTGACACCACTGCACCTACTGAGGGGCAACACAGTTGAGATTCTGCCTCAAAACAAAGCAAAACAAAACACTAACCGGGCGTTGTGGAAGGCACCTCTAGTCCCAGCTACTTGGGAGGCCGAACCACCTGAGATCACAAGTTCAAGACCAGCTTAAGCTAGAGTGAGATCCCATTTCTGAAAAACAGCCAGGCATTGTGGCTGGCACCTACAGTCCCAGGCACTCGCGGGGCTAAGGCAAGAGAATTGCTTAAGCTCAAGAGTTTGAGGTTGCTGTGAGCTGTAACGCCAGCACACTCCACCGAGGGTGACGAAATGAGACCCTGTCTCAAAAAAAAAAAAAGAAAAAGAAAAAAATTCTTGTTTTACAAGACAGATGTGGAAGTTGTACAATATTGTGACTATACTGAATTATACACTTGAAAATAGTTAATTTTATGTTAGACGAATATAACCTCAATGCATTTTTAAAAATAAAAGTCTTTTTAACCAGAGGTTTATCATCATACCTTGTCTTTCTTCCCTTTTTTTGTCTTCTCAGGTGGTGGCACTTTGGGAGCTGGTGGTGGAGGAGGAGGAGGAGGGGGTGGTGGTTCTATCACAGCAGTAGCAGGCACAGCACCTCGAGCCTGGAGTGGCTGCAGTGATGGAGCAGTCACTCCGATTGGGACAGAACATTCGGCATAACTCATAATTGCAGGTGCTGCTGCTAGTCCAAGGTAATTTGACTGTAAGCTCATTCCTCTGGCTTGATGGCCCAATCCTGCTGTGGGATGGCTAACTGGAATTGTCTGGTGTCCAATCCCTGTCACCTGGTGACCTAACACAGAAAACATAAAATGATACTATAAAAAGGACACTCGGATAAGAACAGATGATTCTAATATACCTTTTTCTCAAAAAATATAGCCATATTTGTTAGCAGCAAAATATTTATTTTTTAATACCTTAGCATTAAGATACTTAAAACAATAAAATCTCTGATGTACATAAATGAACAGAAAACAATTGGGAAGGATAAATGCCAAACTGTTTACAGTTGACTTTTTAGTGAGAAAAAGGAAGTTTTTTTGCCTTTAACATTTCTTCAATTTATGGCCTCTAATGCTGGAAACATGGAAAAAAATACATTGAGAAAAACCACATTTTAATCATCACAATTACCTGTAGCTATAGCTGATTGGCTGTAGAGGACTGGAGAACTGCCAATGGTAGCTGACCTCTGAACCACAGCAGTACTAATTTCTGCAGCTTTTCTCTTTATTGCTTTAGTGGAAGGGGAACTAGTAATGGCTGAATCAACTGAACTCTGAAATACAAACATTCTAGTTAGTGGCTGAAGAACCTGGTTAAACATACTCTTCTAAAATAAAACATGCTGTCAATCCTGCTCTACTCCCCCAAATCATTCAAAATATCAAAACCTACTTCTTACCTGGCTAGTTACGACTGTGGTTTGTGCTGAGGGTTTCAAAGGAGTATCCTCCTCTGTTCCTGGAGCAGGAGGCTCCTCACTCCCCTCATCTTCCATCTCTACCTCTTGGATCTCTCCATCTTCTACAGGAGGAGGTGGTGGGGGAGGAGGCGGAGGTGATTCTGGGGGAGGAGGCGGGGGTGGTGGCACTTCCAAGGGTAACGGAGGTTGAAGCACAGGAACGTTTGACTGAAGGAGGGTCCAGAATGGAGTAAGTGGCATGAGTGATGAAGAAGAAACTTGACCAGAAAAGGATTCTTTACAAAGAGAACCTATGAAAACAAATAAGAGTTAGAGAAAAAGGAAAACGAAAACTCCCTGGCTTATAATCATAGAAACATTCAATTGATCAAGAGTCAAACATCTATAGGAATTTAGCACAATGTGAAAAAAGTATAGAAAGCCGTTTTAATCAGGGACTAGTTGCTCTCCATAAAAATCTGACTCATAGGCATCTAATTCTCTACACCAATGCCACTAAAATATGAACTCGGTTTGGAAATGATTTTCGTGAAAAGTAAATTTATGAACCTCATAGCACTTTCCCAGCTGTGTTATACTAGTTTGACCTTTGGGTCCAGGTTTATGGATGAGTAAATGATGAATATCACATCAACTCAATGAGAAATTCAGTTATCTGAATCTGTAGTTTGCGTTTTTGATTAAAAATAGCAGAAGGTAATATGTTGGGGTCTTTTCATTTCAAAGTCAAAGTGTGAGTGTTACAATTGCATTTGCAATACTTTTTGAGTGGTGATGATCCAGAGAACTATCTATTCAAAATATAGTATGTTGGGCGGCTCCTGTGGCTCAGCGAGTAGGGCACCGGCCCCATATACCGAAGGTGTACCGGTTCAAGCCCGGCCTCGGCTGAACTGCAAAAAACAAAAAAAATAGCCGGGCGCTGTGGTGGGCGCCTGTAGTCCCAGCTACTCGGGAGGCTGAGGCAAGAGAATCGCTTAAGCCCAGGAGCTGAAGGTTGCTGTGAGCAGTGTGACGCCACGGCACTCTACCCAGGGCGATAAAAGTGAGACTCTGTCTCTACAAAAAAAAAAAAAAAAAAAAAAAACATGGAGACATAAATAGGAAACCATATTTATCAGTTTGGGTTAATAAGAACAGTTCCTAAAACTGTTTTTAGAGTCTCAGAGAATACAAGAATTACTTGACTTTGTGGCATCTAAGGACATGTTATGGGCTTCATAAAGACCTGACAGGATACAAAGGCAGTAGACCCCAAAACACAAATTTTCATAAAGATTTGTAATGCCAATATGACAATATATTCTACTATCAAAAGCACAAATGGAGTCTCGCAGATGATCCTTTGACATTTCCTTATCACCAATTAAATGGAGCACAAATGGAGTCTTGCAGATGATCTTTTGACTTTTCGTTATCACACATTAAAAATCATGGTCTGCAAAACCATTTTAGACTTCCTAGAGGGATTTTTTTGGAGGCAAATATTACCTAAATTTCACAAAGCAATGAACCGTTCTGTTTTAAAGAGGGAAAAAAAAAAAATAGAAGTTAGGGCTGGGCACAGTGGTTCACACTTGTAATCCTAGCACTCTGGGAGGCCAAGGCAGGTAGATTGCTTGAGCTCACAAGTTCAAGACCAGCTTGAACAATGGTGAGACCTCATCTCTACAAAATGAAAAACAGAAAAAATCTAAGGCAAGAGGATCACTTAAGCTCAAGAGTTGGAGTTTGCAGTAAATTATGACCCATGGCACTCTACCCAGGGCAACAGCTTGACACTCTGTCTCAAAAAAAAAAAAAAAAAAAAGATGAAGGATCAAGCAGAGGTACTGGAAAACACAGTGATGGAAACAAAGTAACACAATGATATGATAGGAGTGCAGAGGAAATTGGTGCAGAGGAAGCTGCATCTATTCACTCTTATTTTTCTCCTATCTTACCATATTTTTTTTGAGTGTGGCCACTATTACATTTTTCTCTTTACATATGATTTCTTATACTATTTGTGCAATAGAAAGGTCTGGCCCTCTTACCCAGCTCCCAGAGGGTAATGTCTTGCTTCGTGAAGGTGTCTTTGCTAACCTGGGGGACTTGAGCCATGTCAGATAGTCTATGCTAACACTGTGATTTGTGTTTTGAGTCTTGGTCATGTGGTAGCAGTTTGACCTGTGGAGAAGTTGTAGACTAAGATTAGCTATGCCCGTATGACCAATCCCTATAGAATCTCTGTATACTAAGGCCTGTGAACTTCCCTGGTGGGAATATTCCATGTGTACTGTTTTACATTGTTGCTTAGAGAAGGAAGTGAAGAGTCTGTTTTTGTTAAAATCCTCTGTTAACTTTTCAGGCCTGATCATAGACATTTAAAAAGTCTTTACCTGAAAATCCTCATGGAAAAGCTGCCCTCTCTCCACTTGGTGCACAGCCAGAGCATCGCAGACTCCAAAGGGAGCTGCAGTCAAGAAACCAGATCCCTCTGTTGAGCTAAGCTCTTTCACATAGGTACTTTCCAAGCCCCAGCACCTTCATTGCTGTCTCTTTATCTGAAGACTTAAGTGAAGCTCTTCAGGGGCCTCTACTGAGGGTTCCTTATGGAGAGAGGAAAGCTTTTTATATACTTTACCCACTCTGACTCGGTGCCCACTTCCTGTCTATCCCTAGCCTTCCTCTTCTCCTACTTCTGACCTCAGGGCATATAAAACTGTTGTAGCCTTTTCTTGGGGGCTTCCTCAGCAGTGAGCCATGTATAAGTGAGCTACCTGACCCTCCACTGGGGTGCTTTCCCAGCGGAAGATGGAACAGGAGGACTCAGGGCTTTTTCAGGCTTTGCCTATTGCTTATACCATCACAGTAAGTAAAGGAGAGGTTTAATTAAAGGCTCTTTCATTTTCTGCTTGTTGCTCTGATCAGCCACTTGGGGACCTGGCAGGTCAGCTTGCTGTCATTCCCAGCCCAGCTAAGCTCCTGCTGGTGTTGTCCACGTAACTGTGCTCGTAGTGTAAAGATCAAGCTGACTCCATTTTATTAAAACTAACTCTATCTTGTTCCTCAGCTTTCATTTTTCAGCAGCATGCATACCAAAAGCGTTAAGTAACTCACTTCCCCCCCGCCCCTCGTCCTTGTGTCTGCCCTGAGTGATAGCAGCTCCATCCGAGACTAGCCAAGGACAGGTATTACTCAGTCCCCTAAACCTCTATCAGCTCACCCCATACCCCCTCCCTTTTTCCTTTCTGTACCCTTAAAAACCCCTCCTTTTCCAGGCTGTGGGCTTCTCTGTTTTTCTGCTATGCCAGGTGTGAGAGGCCCCCAAGCCTGGGCTTGTAAATATACCTCTTGCTTTTGCATTGGATTCAGTCTGTCGGTGATTTATGTGGGGGATTCCTTGAGCTGGGCATAACAGTAGAAGAGACCTAGAAGCCTAGGCTGTTCTGGAGCATGCCTTATATGCCTTTTCTTGTTACTGATTTAAATATCTATCCATTCACTGTAATGAACTACCTCAGGAATATGAGAGATTTGCTGAATTTCATGAGTCCTTCTAGTAAAAATTATTGAACTTGAGGATGATTTTAGTGATCTCCAGAACCTGCATTTATTTAAAGTTATATCATTGGGGAAATAATTCATGAGCACTTTTTAAAGTGTATCTTTTTATATAGATATATAATATATATCTGTATTTTCCCAAATCCAATTAAAGAAATCAGAAAAAAATCCCAGAAATTCTGCATGTATTTTTATGTACTAACTTCATAGAATTTGCATGTATTTCTATGTGCACATAAAGAACAAAAACAACCTTAATAGATGACTTTCCTTTTTGCAATCAAAGGATCAAACAGGGGAGGTATATGGAGTTATAGGGAAGATGAAATGTAAAAATGGAATAGTCAATTATGGCATAATATTTGTTCTAAAATGGATTTTCTTGATAATCATTGGTTTTTGTAACCACCAAGACTTCCTGCAACATTAAAAAAAACCAAAGTTGGTATTCCAATGCTGAAAGAGATACAATAGTCAGCTAATTCAATATGTAAATTTTTATATGAAGAAACTTGAAGAATTTATATAACCAAGATCACAGATTAAGTTAGTGGCAGAGAGAACAGCTGGACCTCGATCTTCTAATGTCTCATCAGGGTTTGTTTATACACATTACATTAGGTTCTATCTTCAAAAATTTACAAATAATTCTGACATTTACCAAAATTAAATTTCCAACTGTTTCTACCACTGACACATAATTTTAGGAAGAAGTCAGATGGAAATTTAAATATCTATGTCACAGTTCATGTAAAATCATCCATTTACATATGTAATACTGAAGAATGAACAAAGCATTTTGTCTTAAAGACAACATATTTAACATATAAAGTCATGGGAGAGAACAATCCATATTAACAGCTAAGTCCAGATCCTTACAAATACATAATTTAGACTACAAGTCTGGGTAAGAAAACTTACAAATGAGAACCTCCAAAGGGAAGGAATACATACTGGAGGATATTATAAATGAAAATTTCCAAACTTTCACTAAAGATTCTGAAATGCTCCTTTTAGAGGGATACTGAACACTGGGTCATCTCAACATAAATAGAACATCTTTAAGACACATTGTAATGAACTCTGTCCAAAGTCAAGATGTAAGAAAATATTCTGCAAGCATCCGGGAGTAAGCACCAATTGATGTACAGGGCAGATCCATCAGGGTGGCAGTATGCTTTCCAGCTAAAACTCCCCAAGCCAGAAGAGAATAGTAATCTACCTTTAACCTTCTTAAACAAAACAATTTTCTGCTTAGAATTATGTATCCTGCTAAACTAAGCTTCAAAATTGATGAAGCAATAAAATCTTTTACTGACATGTAAACATTGAGGAAATTTGCCTCAATATAACCAGCTCTGCAGAATGTACTTAGAACTATTCTCCTCACTGACCATTACAATGGAATACCAGCAAAGTCAATACCCAGAAACTAAAGGACAGGATTGGGGTGGAATATAAAAATCATAAGCCATCTATATATCATCATCAGGAAACACATCTAACTGCAAAACTAGATTCAGGGTGAAGGGTTGGGAAAAATATGTCAGGCAAATGGAAAACAGAGGAAATGAGGGGTCACAATCTTATTTTCAGATACTAGTGGATTTATATCAAGTAAAGTTAAGAAAGATGCAGATAGTCATTTTATACCAGTTAAAGGAACAATATGAGAAGAGGACATTTTAATTCTAAATCTCTATGCACCAAATTTAAATACTCCCAGATTTATGAAACAGACCTTAAAAGTCTAAGCAGGATGACATCCTATAACACCATAGTATCTAGGGACTTACACACCCTTCTATCTGTCCTGATAGAACTGGACAGATACTCTAAAAAGAAACTAAACAAAGATACAAAGGACCTTAATGCAACCAAGAACAAATGGGCTTAATAGACATATATAGAGCACACCATCACAAAGCTAAAGGAATACATAGTCTTTCCATCCTCCAATAGAACATATTCCAAAATAGACCATATCCTACAACACAAGCCAAACCTGAACAAAATAAAAAGAATTGGAACTCAACTCCAACAAAATATGTTCATCCTTACACAAAGGCATGGATATTAAACAACCTTATGTTGAATGATGGGTCAAAGAAGAGATAAAAGAGGAAATTATTAAATTCATTGAAAATAACTATATTGAAGTCCCAAGCTACCAATACTTGTGGGATACTGCAAAAACAGTCCTAAGAGGACTATCTATTGCATTAGATGCATGGGTCCAAAAACGCAAAGAGAACACATCAACAGCATAATGATCATTTTAAGGAAATGGAAAAGGAATAGCAATCCAATACCAAACACAGCAGAAGAAAAGAAATAACCAAAATTAAATCAAAAATAAATGAAATTGAAAATAAAAAGAATCACTCAGAAAAATAATGAAACAAAAGGTTGTTTTTTCAAAGAGTTAAATAAAATTGATAAACCTTTGGCCAGATTAACTAGAAAGAGTAAAGTAAAATCTTCTATAATTTAAATCAGAAATGACAAAGGGGAAATAACGAGAGAGATAAAGGAGATTAACTCTGAATACTCTAAGAAACTCTATTCCCAGAAATTTGATAATGGAGGAAATGGACAAATACCTGGAACCAATGCATATTCCTAGATTTAAGCAGGGTGAAATAGATCTCTTGAACAGACCACTATCAAGGACTGAGATTGAAGAAACAATTAAAAATCTTCCAACAAGATCAACAAAAAACCTCTGCACCAGAAGGTTTCAAACCAGAATTCCATCAAACCTTCAAAGAAGAGCCTGCACCTACACCACAGAAACTATTTCAAAACAATGAGAAGGAATGAACTTCCCCAACATGTTTTATGAAGTAACTATCACCCTGATACCAAAACCAAGAAAGGACACAACTGAATGAAGCACTACGGACCAATTTTACTAATGAATATTGATGCAAAAATACTCAATAAAATGTTAGCCAATAGATTACAGCAGTACATTCAAAAAATTGTATGTCACAATCAAGTAGGCTTTAATCCAGGGATAGAAGGCTGATGTAACATATGCAAATCAATAAATGTATTTCATCATATCAAAAGGAGCATATGATCCTTTCAATAGCTGTGGAAAAAGCATTTGACAAAATTCTGCATCTTTTTCTAAAAATAACTCTTAAGAATATAAGCATAGTTGGCACATTTCTTAAACTGATTGAAGCCATTGACAACAAACCCACAGATAACGTCATACCGAATGGAGTTAAAATGAAATCTATTCCACTTAAAACTAGAATAGGCAAGGATGTCCTATATCACCACTACTATTTAACATAGTTCTGGAAGTTCTAACTAATTTAATCAGGAAGGAGAAGGATAGAAAAGAAATCAAAATGGGGGCAGAGAAGGTCAAACTTTTGCTGTTTGTTGTTGTTATGATCTTATACTTAGAGAACCCCAGAGACTCAACCACAAGACTTGTTGAAGTGATCAAGAAATACAGGGCGGCGCCTGTGGCTCAAAGGAATAGGGCACCGACCCCACATGCCAGAGGTGGTGGGTTCAAATCCAGCCCTGGCCCAAAACTGAAAAATAAAAAAGAAAAGAAAAGAAATACAGTAACATCTCAGGGTATAAAATCAATGTCCACAAATCAGTCACCTTTGTATATGTCAATAACAGCCAAGTTGAGAAGCTAATTAAAGACATAATTTCCTTCACAGTAGCTTCAGAGAAAATTAAATACTTAAGAATATACCTCATGGGCGGCTCCTGTGGCTCAGCGGGTAGGGCGCTGGCCCCATATACCGAAGGTGGTGGGTTCAAGCCCGGCCTCGGCCGAACTGCAAAAACAAAAAAATAGCTGGGCGCTGTGGCGGGCGCCTGTAGTCCCAGCTACTAGGGAGGCTGAGGCAAGAGAATCGCTTAAACCCAAGAGCTGGAGGTTGCTGTGAGCAGTGTGACGCCACGGCACTCTAACCAGGGCAATAAAGTGAGACTCTGTCTCTACAAAAAAAAAAAAAGAATATACCTCATAAAAGAAGTTAAGGATTTCTACAAAGGGAATTATGAAACCCTAAGAAAAGAAATAGCAGAAGATATTAACAAATTGAAGAGCATACCATACTCTTGGCTGAGAAGCATCAACATTGTTAAAATGTTTATACTTCCCAAAG
>CAUYON010080980.1:0-15373 GCA_963573935.1 Arctocebus calabarensis
ACTGCCCAAGGAGGGGTGTCTTTCTTGCTCAGGCTAGTTTGAAATTTTTGGCCTCAAACAATGCTACCCCCAAGCCTCCTAAAGTAGTAGGATTATAGGTGCGATCCACCACTGATTGACAAAGCAAAATAATTTTGTCAAAGCAAAAAAGTTAAGTGTCAAAGCAAAATATTAACTGAGCAAGAGTGAAACCTTTTTTTCTACTAAAAATAGAAAAATTAGCTGGGTGTTGTGGTGGGTGCCTGTTATTCCCAGCTACTTGAAAGGCTGAGGTAAGAAGATTACTTGAACCCCTGAGTTTGAGGTTGCTGTGATGTAGCACCACATCCTGGGCCATAGAGCGAGACCTTGTCTTAAAAAACAAATTAAAAAAGCAGAACGTTGAATTAGTCACTTAGCTATTTTTCCCTGCTTAATCCTTTCTTTTCTCCTTCTCTCTTCTCTTTCCCCTCCTTCCCCTTATTCTCATTTAAAACAGCAGATTTCTTTCTTTCTTTCTTTCTTTTTTTTTTTTTGAGACAGAATCTTACTATGTCGCCCTCTGTAGATTGCTCTGGCGTCACAGCTCGCTGCAACAGCTAACTCATAGGCTTAAGTGATTCTCTTGCCTCAACTTCCCAAGGAGCTGGGAGTACAGGCGCCCGTCACGATGCCTGGCTGTTTTTTTTTTTGTTGTTGTTGCAGTTGTCATTGTTGTTTTGTGGGCCTGGGCTGGGTTTGCACTCATTAGCCCCTGTGTATGTGGCCAGTGCCCTAACCACTGAGCTATGGCCTTTAGCGAAAACAGTAGATTTCTTGCTGAAAAACATTTTTTTTTTGAGACAGTTTCTCAATTTGTCGCCCTGTGTAGAGTGATGTTGTATCACAACTCACAGCAACCTCCAACTCTTGGGTTTAAGTGATTCATTTGCCTCAGCCTCCCAAGTAGCTGGGACTATAGGCACCCGCCACAACGCCTATAGCTATTTTTGTTGTTGTTGTTACAGTTGTCATTTGGCAGGTCCTGGCTGGATTCGAACCTGGTAGACTACAGGCGCCTACCGCAATACCCACTGATTTTTCTGTTTTTAGTAGAGGTGGAGATTTTACACTTGCTCAGACTGATCTTGAACACTTGAGCTCAAGCAATCCATCCCCTTCAGCCTGGTGCATGTGTCTGGCACCCTTAGCCACCGACTACAAGCACCAAGCCTGAAAAACATTTTTATAAGTAAAATGAGCTTATAGTAAAATGCTGTTAAAAGCTGTCATCAGTTGACATTAGTTGAGGGATGGTTATTTCTTCAGAGTCTCACAATGGTATCGTCCTGTTGATTAGACAAAGTTCTGTGTCCACTGCTCAGTCTTAAACAGGCTCAGAAACCTGACTTTTGATAGTGAAAGTGAATTATGACAAATCCCTTACCAAAGTGAAGAAAACTCACATTAACTAAACCTCGCCAACTGTTGTGTACTCGAAATGGTAATTTATAAATTTGTTAAAAAAATAGTACCTAGGAATATTTCCTCTTTGACAAGTAGGAAAGGAGGCTTGGTAAATGTGGGGATGGGAAAGAGTATAGTTGATGTATTAGTCATCAGGCATAAGATTCATGGCTTTTGAGTCACAGTGGCTTTTCACACGATTTATTTCAGTTATTTTCCCTGTTATTGGATGTTTAAACAGCATATTCTTAGCTTCTGTTTCATTTGCTGACTAGTTTTTTCTCTGTTGAATACATCCATTGTTTAGATATGTTAAAACCTTCCATTTTACATTGGTCCAGCCGTTGAGCCACAGGCACCGAGCCCAAACAAAAGTTTTTGTTTGTGTTTTTTTTTTTTTGAGACAGAGCCTCAAGCTGTCACCCTGGGTAGAGTGCTGTAGCATCACAGCTCACAGCAACCTCCAACTCCTGGGCTCAGGCAATTCCCCTGGCTCTGCCTCCCAAGTAGCTGGGATTACAGGTGCCTGCTGCAACGCCCGGCTATTTTTGGTTGCAGTCGTCGTTGGCGGGCCCAGGCTGGATTCGAACCTGCCAGTTCAGATATATGTGGCTGGTGCCTTAGCCGTCTGAGCCACAGGTGCCAAGCCAAACAAAAGTTTTTATGAACTCAAAGGTATGAATGTTTTATTTAAAAAACTTACTTATTTAAGAATATTATAAAATATTTACAGTAGCTTCCATTTTTATCAAGGCTAACTATTAAAAATTTATCAAATAAATTTTTTTATCAAATTTTTAAATATATATTTTTTCAACTTCTCGATAATTTAGTATTCAGCTTTTGCTAATAGAAGTGTTTTATTGATTGGCCCTTAAGGCACCACTCTTCTCCTTTTTTTTTTTTTGAGACAAAGTCTCATTCTGTTACCCAGCCTTTAGTGCTGTGGCCTCAGCCTAGCACACAGGAACCTTAAATTCCGGGGCTCAAGCAATCCTCTTCCTTCAACCTCCTAAGTATCTGGCACTACAGGTGACCACAACTATACCTGCCTAATTTTTTTTTAGTAGAGGTGGAGTCTCACTTTGTTCATATTGGTCTGGAATGCTTGAACTCAAGCAATTCTCTTGCCTCTGCCCCCCAGAGTGCTTGGATTACAGGTGTGAGCCCCTGCACCTTGCCTGGTGCCACAGAATTTTCTTCACTGTTTTCCTTTTTCCGAAGTGGCCTTTTTTTTTTGTGAGACAGAGTCTTACTCTGTCATCCTCGGTAGAGTACTATGGCATTACAGCTAACAGCAAGCCTTCACCTTAGGTGATTCTCTTGTCTCAGCTTCTCATGTAGCTAGGACTACAGGTGCCCGCTACAACACCTGGCTATTTTTTTGTTGCAGTTTGGCCTGGGCTCAGTTTGAACCTGCCACCCTTGGTATGTGGGACGGGCGTCCTATTCACTGAGCCACAGGCACTGCCCATGAGTGGCCTTTGCTAATGTGCTTTCATTAGAGGATTGACATGAAGTTAAACTGAACATAAAGCATTCATCTCAGATTTATTGTTTTAATCTGAAAGTTATTTACTGTTGAAGATTTCCCATTTGTTTTGGGGTATAAGTGTACACATTGAATAATGTGGATGAGATTCTTACTCTAAAATTTTAATATTCCGAAATAGGATTAGGACCTGAGCATATGTATACTTCTATTTTTAACATCTGGCATTTTTGATAGGTTTTGTGTAGGTATGGCAGTTTACTGCAACAAGTTGGCCGTTTTTCCTGACATGGGACTTTTTCCTGCATTTCTTGATATCACACTCTATCATGTTACATTTTTGCTTGTAACTATAGGTGTCCCAAAAGTCCCCATAGATAGAGAAAAATGGGAAATTGCAGCTAAATATACCTTTATTTATAAAACATTTATTACAAAATTTTTCAAAATATTTATAAAATATTCTCTACGTGTTGGCCACCTCTTTGTAAAGTGTAATGAATATTTTCTAAATAATGACATATTTAGCTACAAGTTCCCATTTTCCCTATGTATGACTACTGTTGGGACACCCTACATCTTTGTTAACCTGTTTTTCTGTAGGCTGGGTACAATATCCTGCCTGCTTTTAAATGTACTCTGATTTTTACACTATTATGCATGTGTAAATTTGTGTTTACTTTTAAAATCCTACTCTCTAAGTAGTATACTGTATTAGAATGCATGTTTTAACTTCATATTTCTAACTGTGTAATGGCAAGACACTAAAGTTTGTTATGTGTATTTTAACAAAAGTATTTAAAATTAGAATAAAGTTTTTTAAATTTTAGAATTTTTTTTCTTGTTTTTCTTTCCCTCATGAGTCATTTAGAAATGATAGAAAACTTTTAATGTGTTATACATAATAGCTTTATGTAATACCTCACCTTGTTATTCTCCCAGAAATATTTCTTCATATCCGTGTGTGATAAGATCTTTTACTTCAAGGTTTTTGGTATGCTTTATCTTTTTTTTTTTTTCCCAGATTAATATGAGGGTACAAACAATTAGGTTACATTGTTTGCATTGTCCAAGTTGCAGTTGAGCCCTTTACCTAGGAGGTGTGCCATATACCCTTTCATTGTGCCCATTAGGTCTCAAATCCTGAGTTCAAGCAGTCCACCTGCCTTGGCCTCCCAGAGTGCTAGAATTACAGTCGAGAGCCATTGCACCTGGCCTTGAAAAATTTTAATTATCTGATCATTGATACTTAGCATGATGCTTAACATATACATAGGCTTTAATGCCAGTAGAGATTAGTTGATGATTTTTCTTTTTTTAATAGAGACAGAATCTCACTTTATTGCCCTCGGTAGAGTACTGTGTTGTCACACAGCACATAGCAACCTCCAACTCCTGGGCTTAGGTGATTCTCTCGCCTCAGCCTCCCGAATAGCTGGGACTATAGGGACCCGCCACAACACCTGGCTATTTTTCTGTTTTGTAGTTCAGCTGAAGCCGGGTTTGAACCCTCCACCTTTGGTATATGGGGCCGGCACCCTCCTGGATAAGCCACAGGTACCGCCCTAGTTGATGATTCTTGATGAAAAGTTCCTTTGGAAAATTCCAGCATAAGTCGTTTTCTCTTATACAAGCTGACCATAAAGTTCGTTTAACTACTTAAATTGCACATGAACTTTATGGCCATCCTGTATTCTTACATGTCTCAGACATACAAGTTTTAGGATTGGCTTTTGAGTCCATGAACTTGTTTTCTTTTCTTTTTTTTTTTGAGACAGAGCCTCAAGCTGTCACCCTGGGTAGTAGAGTGCTGTGGCATCACAGCTCACAGCAACCTCCAATTCCTGGGCTCAAGCGAGTCTGTTTGCCTCCACCTCCCAAGTAGTTGGGACTACAGGCACTCGCCACAACGCCCGGCCATTTTTTGGTTGCAGCCATCATTGTTGATAATTTTGGCTGGCTGGGCTGGATTCGAACCCATCAGCTCAGGTGTACGTGACTGGCGCCTTAGCCTGTTGAGCCACAAGTGCCGAGCCCATGAACTTGTTTTCTGTTTCTTTTTTTTTTTTTTTTTTGAGACAGAGCCTCAAGCTGTCACCCTGGGTAGTAGAGTGCTGTGGCATCACAGCTCACAGCAACCTCCAATTCCTGGGCTCAAGCGAGTCTCCTGCCTCTGCCTCCCAAGTAGCTGGGACTACAGGCACCCGCCAGAACGCCTGACCATTTTTTGGTTGCAGCTGTCATTGTTGTTTGGCGGGCTCGGGCTGGATTCGAACCCGCCAGCTCAGGTGTACGTGGCTGGCGCCTTAGCCCGCTGAGCCACAGGTGCCGAGCCTTGTTTTCTGTTTCTTGGTTAGAGTGTTCTCAAAACTGCGTAGGGCTGAGCCTTGGCTTTTGAGTATAAAAATTTTGAGTATAAATTTTGCAAATTTTTAGTTTGGAGTCCTGTCTCTTGTGACGAAAATGATAGCATGAGTACAGGGTAGGGGGAATGGTGTGGCAGTAAGACACTGTACTGGTCATCATTCGCAAGAGTCCAGTTATGAACTTTTAAAACTATGCGTAGTGAAATGACACTTACAGATAAGACTGGAAGGAAATATATTAAAAGAGTGAGGATTTTGTATTAGTACTTAAAAGGAAGTCATATTGTAGAGCAATGGTAAGAGTGAAGTATAGGTGGATGGATCTCCTTAGATTCATTTAGCTTTGTATATAGTGTGTTTTCTAAGAGAGGGTCTAGGCAACTAGCTTCTAGTACTGATTGTCTACTAGTCCTAGTTGCAACTTGTATTTTGTATTTGAAGTTGTTTCTTTTTACTTTTGTTTAAGAAAATATCTTAATTCAAGGAGATGTTATAAAAAATGCGTAAATTCGTATTTCTTCTGGTTGTATTTCTCCATTTTTGGAGAAATTATGGAAACCATTTTAAAGGTGTGATGAGTGAGCAAACATATAAAGATTATTAATTCAGGGCAGCACCTGTGGCTCACAGAAGTAGGGTGCTGGCCCCATATGCCGGAGGTGGCAGGTTGAAACCCAGCCCTGGCCAAAAAAAAAAAAAAACTGTAAAAAAAAAAAAAGATTATTAATTCAAATATTAAAATCTTTCTTAATATCTAGTTTTACTAATAACTTAAGGCTACTAGCCATCAAAAGGCACAGAAGAAGCAGGGACACAATCTGGTATCTTTACTGCCTCTCTATCCATGGTTTTCCTGCCTACAGACCATACCACCTGTGCTTCCAAGTAATAGATTAAGTTCTTAGGTGAATTGTGTTGGTTTCTCATGCAGCAGGAAACGTTTTCAGTTTTGAAACATCTGTTTTATACCTATATATTCATTTAACTTACATAACATTTTACAGAGAACCATCTCACTTCTAAATTAGGGACAGGCAATTACAGACATTCCATAGGAAAAGACTTTTTTTTTTATTCAGACTATGATGGGAAACCACGGACGGGTTTTAAGTGGGAAATGCATACAATGTGGGGTTTTTTTTTTTTTTTTTTTTGGAGACAGAGCCTCAAGCTGTCACCCTGGATAGAGTGCTATGGTATCACAGCTCACAGTAACCTCCAATTCCTGGGCTCAAGTGAGTCTCCTGCCTCTGCCTCCCAAGTAGTTGAGACTACTAAGTTAGTATTTTTGAATACCAGTACTTTTCTTTAAAGCACTTACATGTATATCCCCTGTACCCACTCCTGTGGGGTTTTGTGTGTGAGTGTGTGGAGACAGTTTCACTCTATCGCCCTCGGTAGAGTGCTGTGGAGTCACAGCTCACAGCAACCTCCAGCTTTTGGGCTTAAGCGAGTCTCTTGCCTCAGCCTCTCAAGTAGCTGGGACTAGAGGCGCCTGCCACAGCACCCGGCTAATATTTGATGCAGTTCGGCCGGGGCCGGGTCTGAACCCAGCACCCCTCGGTATATGGGGTTGACGCCCTACTCACTGAGCCAGCCAACCTGATATGATAAACTTTGCTGGAAGACTTATTAGGCAATCTTGTAGCAGAGGTAATATTTAATAAAAAGGATACTTTTCTAAATTTTGTAATTCAGCAATCCATGTGTAAATGGGGGTGTAAGGCAAATTTACCTTTAACTGAATTTGTTTTAAAATTAACCTTCTTTTAAATGTAAGTATGTTGTGCCCATACTTTTTCACTCAGCAGAATTGTTTGAATATGATGTACATTGGAGCAAAATCAGTTTGAAGTATTGATTTGAGTATGTAATACTACATAAGTTGCAGATGAAAACATTCTGATTTCATTAAGAATGAAAGAACCTTATTTTGTGGATTATAAACTAACTTGTAAATGGAGTGTATGAAACTTTTTCTTACATTATATAAAAAAAAAAACTGATGGTATTTGACCTGTGTTATAAACTTTGATTGTTGTCATTTCCCAACAGGCGCCTGGAAAAATTCGGTAGAAGAGTGGACAGCAGAAGACTGGACTGAAGATGTAAGTGTTTGCTATTAGGCCAGATTTATTGTTCCTTTGGTTTATTGTGGGGGCATCTGTGCTTGGAAGAAAGCCTGAGATGTGTTATCGCATCGTGGCTCCTTTTCTGGCATGTATCTTAGCCAGATTCTAAAGAGTGGCTTTTTTTTTTTTTTTTAAGACAAAAATCTTACTCTGTCACCCTTGGTAGAGTAACGTGGCACCTTAGCTCACAATAGCTTTAAACACTGATGTTCAGAGGTAATAATAAGCCTGTATGACACAATTTATTGTATGTTATTCTTCAGATAAAATTAATTTGTGCTAATTCATGGCTTAATACAAAAGAAATGCAAATTATCCGGGAAATACAAAGAACATATGTCTTTAGGGGAAGAAAATGTCAGCTACACCTTGGGAACTTCTTGACTTCTTTTTGGGACTTTTTCTTTTTTTTTGAGACAGAGTCTCACTCTGTCACCCTTGGTGCAGTGCCGTGGCGTCACATCACAGCAACCTCAAACTCTAGGGCGTAAGTGATTCTCTTGCCTCAACCTCCCAAGTAGCTGGAACTACAGGCACCTGCCACAACAACTGGCTATACAAAAAACATCTGTCTTTAAGGGAAGAAAATGTCAATTACACTTTGGGACCTTCTTGAATTCTTTTTGGGATTTAAGTTGATTTATGTGGGGTTTTTTTGGTATTCTCACTTTGTACAATGGCAAATAGAACAGTGAGACTGAAATTGAACTCTGGTTTGACTTTATTTCACTGTATTGTTTCTAATGTTCTCATAATTTCCCTAATGTAAATAAGTTAACAAGCTAAAATTATCTTCCATGAAGAAAACTATCACAGTCACTTATATATTTTATTTTATTTAGAACACCTTTTAGGTGAACTATAAGAGAGTTCTGATAACTAAAATTATTAGGAATTGAATATGGTTTTTAATTTTTCTTAATTAAAAATTTTTTTATTTCAGAGTAGTGTGAGGGTACAATTAGATTACAATGTTTGCATTTGTTACATAGTCCCTAATGTAGTAATGTCCAGCACCCACGAGGTATGCCATTTGCCCTTACTTTGTGCCCATTAAATGGGAGCACACCACTCCCCTTTCTTTCCTGCTCCTTCCAACTTGAATTTATTTGAATTTTTCTCTTATTTTATTGATTTCTGATTTTATGTTTATTATTATTATTATTATTTTTCAAACATTCTCACTGTCATCCTGGGTAGAGTGCTGTGGCATCATAGCTCACAGTGACTTCTATCTCTTGGGCTCAAATGATCCTCTTGCCTCAGTTTTTCTATTTTTTTAAGTAGAGAGGGGATCTCGCTTTTTGCTTAGGCTGGTCAGGAACTGGTGAGCTCAAGCTATCCACCCACCTTGGCCTCCCAGAGTACTAGGATTACAGGTGTGAGCCACTGCACCCAATATGTTCATTATTTTTCTCTTGTGTGATCATGTGTTAGATCATCTACTGGTTTCATATTAGTATTGAGTACATTGCATATTTGCTCTTGCATTCTTATGACCCTTTGCTAAGAAGAATGTGTTTCCTCTCCATCCAGGTTAATACAAATGATGTAAAGTCCCTATCTTTCTTTATGGCAGTAGTCCATGCTGTACACACACCACAGTTTATTTGTTTATTTATTTACTTATTTATTTTTAGATAGTGTCTCAACTATGTCACCCTCAGTACAGTTTGTTTATGTATTTATTTATTTATTTTTAGACAGAGTCTCACTATGTCATCCTCAGTAGAGTGCTATGGCATCACAGCTCATAGCAACCTCAAACTCTTGGGATTAAGCGATTCTCTTGCCTCAGCCTCCCAAGTAGCTGGGGCTACAGGCACCCGCCACAACACCTGGCTATTTTCTTGTTGTTGTTGTTGTCATTGTTGTTTAACAGGCCGAGGCCAGGTTCGAACCCACCAGCCTCAGCCCTGGTGGCTGCACCCTAACCACTGAGCTATAGGTGCTATAGCTATAGCTATAGTTTATTTTTATTTTCATTTTTATCGTTTGGGATTCATTGAGGGTACAAAGAGGTAGGTTACACTGATTGCAGTTGTTAGGTAAGAGCCTTCTTAGAATTGTGTCCCATCGCTATATACCATAGTTTACTAATCCATTTGTAGGTTGATGGGCATTTAGGTTGTTTCCACATCGTAGCAATTATAAAATGAGCTATAATTAACAGTCTACTGCAAATGTCCTTATGATAAAATGATTTATTTTCCCCCTTCTGGGTAGATGCCTAGTAGTTTTTTTGTTTGTTTTAAAAGAGATGATGGTTTATTCTGTTGCCCAGACTGGAGTGCAGTGGCATGATCATAGCTCATTATAACCTTAAACTCTTGGGCTCAAAAATCCTCCTACCCAAGCCTTCAGGTAGCTAGGAATACCAGTGAGGTGCATGCCATCTGTCCTGGCCATTTAAAAAGATTTCTTTTATAGAGATAGTATCTTACTATGTTGTGCTTGCTGGACTTGAACTTCTGGGCTCAAGCAGTTCTCCTGCCTCAGCCTCCCAAAGTGTTGAGATTATAGATTTGAGCCTTTGTGCCTGGCCTATTTTGAATTTTATATAGAATAAGATTAAAAATTGTTTTTTGAACTTCCCATATAGCTTTCTGAAACAAAGGTCTTCACTGCATCATCTGTTCCAGCAGAGAATCACATCACCCCTGGGCAAAGGTAATCACTTTTTGCCAGTTTGTATTTTTTATTTTAAGGCATAATTGAAATATTTTGCCCCTGACAAGTGTTTTCATTTTGTGGTCTCTTTTTGTCTTCTTCCCTTTTATCTAAGATTAAACTTTATTTTACCCCTACTTGTGTAGACTGAGCTTCATAATTTCCTAATTGTTTGTATGCAGTGATGAAAGAAAATAGCAGCTTTTTTTTTTATTGTTAATACTTGTGGCAGAGAGTTTTATGCTTAGCCTATTTGATGGTTGATCTTTGCAGTTTTGTTAACTTCTTTTTTTTTTTTTTTTTTTTGAGACAGAGTCTCACTTTGTTGCCCTTGGTAGAGTGCCGTTGCCTCATAGCTGACAGCAACCTCAATCTCTTGGGTTCAAGTGGTCCTCTTGCCTCAGCCTCCCCAGTAGCTGGAACTACAGGTGCCCACCACAACACCCAACTATTTTTAGAGATGGGAGTCTTACTGTTGGCTCCTCAAGCTGGTCTCGAACCTGTGAGCTCAGGCAATCCACCTGCCTTGGCCTCCTAGAGTGCTGGGATTACAGGTGTGAGCCACCGTACCTGGCTTTTCTTCTTCTTCTTCTTCTTTTTTTTTTTTAAATAGACTCTCAGTTTCTTGCCTTGTGTAGAGTACTGTGGTGTCCTAGCTCACAGCAACCTCAAACTCTTGGGCTCAAACAGACTTCTTGCCATAGCCTCCTAAGTAGCAAGGAGTAAAAGTGCCCACCACAGTGCTCAGCTTCTTTTTCTTCTTTTGAGGAAAGACAGGGTCTCATTTTTTTTTTTTTTTTTGCTGAGTTCAAGCAATCCATCCATCTCAGCCTCTCAGAGTGCTAGGATTATAGGTGTCAGCCACCATCTGCAGTCTGTTAACCTCCCCCCCCCCCCAATGAACTCAATAAGTACATTGTTTAGTTTCTTCATATAATTCCATTTATTTATCTTTTAAAGCTAAAGGAGAATCATTCTATTAGGACTCTACTAGTTTTAATCTACTAGATTACAGAAAAGAAAGGAGTTTTTGGAGTAATAGTAGCATTCTTAGAATGTGCACTGAACTGTTACTGAATACCATTTATCTATTTCCTAGTTTTTACAATAACTCTAGCCACCTTTAAAAATGCTTTAAAAATGCAATGATCTGGAATGATGAAAGCCTGGATATATATGACACCTTAGCGATGAAAGCAGTTTTTTGTTTTTTTTTTTTTCTGAGACAGAGCCTCAAGCGGTCACCCTGGGTAGTGTGCCGTGGCATCACAGCTCATAGCAACTTCCAACTCCTGGGCTCAAGCGATTCTCCTGCCTCCACCTCCCAAGTAGCTGGGACTACAGGTGCCTGCCACAACGCCCAGCTATGTTTTTGGTTGCAGCCATCATTGTTGATTGGCGGGCCCGGGCTGGATTCGAACCCGGCAGCTCAGGTGTATGTGGCTGGCGCCTTAGCCGCTTGAGCCATAGGCACTGAGCTGATGAAAGCAGTTTTGAATCTAACATGCTCAATCTCATGCTAAATAAGATGGTTATGAGACTTCATCATAGAGAAATACAAATGATTAATTGCTGTGTATTTTACAATATATTGTTCATGAATTTCTTAGAATTTCTAGTTATATACAGGAATCTTCTCCATTATGTTTATGAATCATTGAATCTTTAGGATCATTTTTCCTTGTTTACCTAACCTTTAGGTGGTGAATTTGCAATATTTTTCATTAAAAAAATTAACTGTACTTTTTAGTGGCTCTTTTATTTTTCAGAAGATAGTGCAGAACATTTTATGCATACTTTTTATCAATCTTTTGGAATAGAACTTACTCTGTTTATTGTTAGTAGTATACTTTTGTGATTGGTCCTATAATATAACAACCTGGATTTGTATTTCTGATGTTAGGATATTATAAATTAGAACATCATCTTGGGGTCCATAATTCTAGTTTGGAAATTCAGCTTTGACCATAGGATTGTGAGAATATCAGAATGTAAGTAGAAGAACTCAGGGCTAGGAACTTTGGTGTGTACCAGGAGTAAGTCTTGAATTTTATTAGAATCCACCTGTCTCATTGGTATGGTAAGAATTTAAATTAGGAGAATTGATGGGAACTGGCCTTTGATTGGGTTTAATTGAAAGTATTATCATGTCAGAAAAATCCCATGCATCGTGCTTGCAGGTTCTACTAAGTAAAGTGAGTTTGGAGACGAGTTGGTATTTGAAGGTAGAAACTCATTCATGTCAGATAGTGTTTATCTGAAGCATGGTTTCTTCCTTGTGCTTTCTTATTTAATTTTATTTATTGTTTATTTATTTTGAGACAGAGCCTCAAGCTGTCACCCTAGGTAGAGTGCTGTGGCATCACAGCTCACAGCAACCTCCAACTCCTGGGCTAAAGCGATTATTTTTTATTTATTTATTTTTTTTATTAAATCATAGCTGTGCACACTAGTGCAATCATGGGGTACAATGTGCTGGCTTCATATACAATCTGAAATATTTTCATTTATTTATTTTTTTATTTTATTTTATTTTATTTTTTTGAGACAGAGCCTCAAGCTGTCACCCTGGATAGAGTGCGGTGGCATCACAGCTCACAGCAACCTCCAGTTCCTGGGCTCAAGCGAGTCTCCTGCCTCTGCCTCCCAAGTAGCTGGGACTACAGGTGCCCGCCACAATGCCCAGCCAGTTTTTGGTTGCAGCCGTCATTGTTGTTTGGCGGGTCCACGCTGGATTCGAACCTGCCAGCTCAGGTGTACGTGGTTGGCGCCTTAGCCTGTTGAGTCACAGGCGCCAAACTTATTTTTTATTTTTTGGGACAGATTCTCACTTTGTCACCCTTGGTAGAGTGCCATGGCATCATAGCTCATAGCAACCTCTAACTCTTGGGCTCAAGCAATTCTTTTCCCTCAAATCCCAAGTAGCTGGGACTACAGGCACTTGCCACAGTGCCCAGCTATTTTTTGACAGAGTCTTACTTTGTCATCCTCGGTAGAGTGCTCTAGTGTCACAACTCACAGCAACCTCCAGCTCTTGGACTTAGGTGAGTCTCTTGCCTCAGCCTCCCAAGTAAGCTGGGACTACAGGTGCCTGCCGCAATGCTTGGCTATTTTTTTTGTTGTTGCAGTTTAGCTGGGGCAGGGTTAGAACCCACCACTCTCGGTATGTGGGGCTGGCACCCTACACACTGAGCCATAGGTGCTGCCCTATGCCCAGCTATTTTTTAGAGACAAGGTCTCGCTCTTGCTCAGGCTGGTCTTGAACCCATGATGAGCTCAGGCAATCCACCCTCCTTGGCCTCCGAGAGTGCTAGGATTACAGGTGTGAGCCACTATGCCCGGCCTCAGCTTTCAGGTTTTCGTCCGTGCTTCTCAAGTCAGAATATCTGTCCTTCTGGGGGCATTAAAAGAGTTCTAGTTAACAATGTATTTATTGGCTCAGCGTCTCAGGGTGTCAGCCACATACACTGAAGCTGGCAGGTTCGAGCCTGGCCCAGGCCAGCTGAAACAACAATGACAACTGCAGCCAAAATAAATAAATAAAATTTAAAAATGTATTTATTGATACATTAATATCAATATACACATATTAACAAATGTACAGTTCCTGAATATTTAAGATAATAAATTACTTGGTTTGTACACATATATGTGTACGGAATAGAATACAAAATGTATATGAATATCTAAGATAAATGTGAAACTTAGGAAATTTTCAATTTTGGCTAAAGTCTTCATTCCCTAAGAGTGTGGATCTACTAGAAACTTTGATTCCAAGTAACAAATGGGGTAAAATATTCTTAGCAAAATTAACCAAGCTTCAGAAAATTGTTTAAGTTTACTCTGTTGCTCCAGGTTTTCAAATCAGTCATCATGTCATTTGTGTGAACATTTCTCCTTATCCTTTTTCATTTTTCTTCTCTGCAAAATCCTGCTTCAATCTCTATGGCTTCATGTCCTTTTTTTTTTGGATTAAAGCCTTCCTTTTCTTTTTTTTTTCAAGACAGAGTTTCACTTTGTCACCTCTAGTAGAGTGCCATGGCATCAAAGCTCACAGCAACCTCAGATTCCTAGGCTTAAGCGATTCTCTTGCCTCAGCCTTCCAAGTAGCTGGAACTGCAGGTGCCCCACCATAACGCCTGGCTAGAGATGGGGTCTGGGTTCTGGAACTCAGGCAATCTACTCGCCTCGGCCTCCCAGAGTGTTAGGATTACAGGGTGAACCACCATACCCAGCCAAAGCCCTCTTTTTTAAAGTTTCTTTAAACCCTCTTTTCCAAAGGGTTTCCTCACTTAGTTTATTTTTAGTATAACTTTATATTGATTTGTTTCTGAAATTAATTTGTTGGTAAGATTTACTTGTGACTGGTTCCTCATTTGTTTTCTGTGTACTTAGCATTGATCTTGTAGCCTTACTCCAGAAGTCTGTTCCTCCCAGTCAAGCCTCAGACGTCAGCTCCTTTGAAACTTCCCAACCGGAGGACTTTGGCCAAGCCCTTGTCTTCACAAATTCTCAACACAACAATCAGACAGCACCAGGGACTGGCAGCTCCAAAGCTGTCAGCTCCTATTCTTCGCAGAGCCTGGTAACTCACTTTTAATTTCAGTGTGGGATTTTAAGGAAGTGTAACAATTAACAAGTGTTTTCTGGAATATGACACATTCTTTACAGTTTCTTTCTAAATATAAACATTTATGCAGTGTATTCTAGTCCAGAAAACAATGATGTGATAATTCCCAAGCACATATCTGATGATTCAGTGTCGAATTTAACTACACTGAGTTTTCCTGGATGAATATGGAAACTTTTTTTGTTTGGTTTTGTTTTTTTGAGACAGAGCCTCAAGCTGTCACCGTGGGTAGAGTGCCATGGCATCACAGCTCACAGCAACCTCCAATTCCTGGGCTCAAGCGAGTCTCTTGCCTCTGCCTCCCAAGTAGCTGGGACTATAGGCATCCGCCACAATGCCCAGCTATTTTTTGGTTGCAGCCATCATTGTTGTTTGGCGGTCCCGGGCTGGATTCGAACCCGGCAGCTCAGGTGTATGTGGCTGGCGCCTTAGCCCGTTGAGCCACAGGCGCTGAGCCGAATATGGAAACTTTATTGTGTTTGCTATACTTCTCAACTAATGATCACTCTCTTAGCTGGAAATATCTTTCCCTTCTTATTAGTGGTGATATTTTTTCTTAAATTTTGTTTCAAAGATTGTATTTATACTTAATCGTTTAAATAACTCATTTGTTTTCCAATTTACTTAACCACAAATATTTGTTGCTATTGGCTTGCTA
>CAUYON010080982.1:0-16504 GCA_963573935.1 Arctocebus calabarensis
TTTTCAGAGTCCTTTTTTTTTTTTTTGTAGAGACAGAGTCTCACTTTGTCACCCTTAGTAGAGTGCTGTGCAGTCACAGCTCACAGCAGCCTCCAGCTTCTGGGCTTAGGTGATTCTCTTGCCTCAGCCTCCCGAGTAGCTGGGACTACAGGCTCCCGCCACAACGCCCGGCTATTTTTTGATGCAGTGTGGCCGGGGCCGGGTCTGAACCCGCCACCCTCGGTATATGGGGCTGGCGCCCTACTCGCTGAGCCACAGGTGCTGCCCAGAGTCCTTTTTATAAGATGGAAAAGCAGGAAAAAACCTTAAGCTTTAGCGGACCTACTTAGAGTTCTGATATTTTGTTAATATATATGAAATTATTTTCCCAACTTGCTTAGTTTTAATAATAGATGTGTATATATGTATTTTTTTTTTTTTTTTTGAGGCAGGGCCTCTGTGTTGCCTAGGCTAGAGTACAGTGGCATTGTCAGACCCCTGCCACCTCAAACTCCTCGGATTAAGTCCCCAAGTAGCTGGGGACTACAGGCATGAGTCGCCACACCCAGTTAATTTTGGTTGGTCTTGAACTCCTGACCTCAAGTGATCCTCCCATCTTGGCCTCCCAAAGTGCTGAGATTACAAGCCAGAGCCGCCATACCTGGCCCCTAATCATAATTTTATAGTTAAAATCAATTCCTTATATTTTATCCATAAACTCTCAGGCAATTTTATATTTCTTTATCTTAATTTTTCTTTTCTTAACTCTGGGGCAGAGTTGCTAGATCTTCTTTCTTTCTAAAGTTTTCATCAGTGTCTGTGCCTACTTATCAGTATTGTAGGTGCTAGACTACTGTTACCACCTTTCTTGGGTGGTTCCTAGGCTGTCAAGGCTTCCTAAAGACTCAAATCACTTTTAAGCCCTTACTCTTAATTTCAAATGGTTTGGCCCTACAGTTACCTCATCTATAAATCAGTTTGAATCTATTACCTTCTCTCCAATTCCTATATGGAACATCATCATCCTGATCCAGAATATTCCTTCGATTAAGTTGGTTATCCACTAATACCTTAATTGTACACTGAGAAAGGTCCAAACACTGTGCTATGTCACACAGTTTACAGAGACTAAAGCACATGGGTATGTGCCACCTAAGGGCTCATAGTCCTTGGAGACGAGAGCTGTCAAACAGATGACCAAATTAAAGTATGGTGAGCCTGCTCACTACCAGCAGGTGTGTGGCTATGCCTGTGAGACTGTGTATGTATGTGTATGTGTGTACATGCACGTGTGTGAGTGTGTGAGAGAGAAAGTTTTAAAAAACCTCTGAATGGAAAAGGTTGTGAATTATTAAATAATTTTCTATCAGTAAGTCAGCTAATACCACTGCACAATCCCAGATAATATCACTGCACAGAAAGGAGCATAATTTATTTCCTCCATTGCTCAGATTCATGTAGGCTTGAACGACAACTTGAGGACACAGTGGCACTTCGCCAAGAGCGGGAGGATTCCACGCAGCGGCTGAGGGGGCTGGAGAAGCAGTACCGCATGATGCGGCAGGAGAAGGAGGACCTTCATAAGGTGAGCAGTGTGGTTGCCATGAGAGGTGTACATGACTTTTTGAAGTTTTATTTGCTTGAATTTGTGCAGATGTTCAAAGACCTCTTTGAACTTGTGTGTGGCTTGTCTCTATGCTGAACGCAGGACACAAGGGCAGGCCTGGCTTCAGGGTCTGTGCTGCCCCCAAGCAGCATCTCCCCCATTCTCCAGTAAGGACGTGCAGCCCAGAGGGCATCATAGCATCTACGGTGACACAGCATGTCACCAGGGTTTTCCCCCCTCTGTCTCCCCTCTACCCCTGCAGCAACCTCTGTCCTCTGCTCTCAGAAGGGACTTCTTGGTGATAATAGGGAACTGCAAAAGAGACCATTTGTTAAGATTTAGACAGTTCTGGCTGGGTGCCTGTGGTTCAAACAGCTAAGGCGCCAGCCACATACACCTGAGTTGGCGGGTTCGAATCCAGCCTGGGCCTGCCAAATGACAATGACGGCTACAACCAAAAAATAGCCGGGTGTTGTGGTGGGCACCTGTAGTCCCAGCTACTTGGGAGGCGGAGGCAAGAGACTCGCTTGAACCCAGGAGTTGGAGGTTGCTGTGAGCTGTGATGCCATGGCACTCTACCCAGGGTGACAGCTTGAGGCTCTGTCTCAAAAAAAAAAAAAAAAAGATTTAGACAATTCCCTTCCTCATAACTCTTTTATAAGTTGATTTTCAGTAAGATATTTGAAGCTTTCTGCTGAATCACCATGTATTAATACCACAATTAAGTTCATGTTTTCTAAAATACATTCATTTATGTACTTGATCTGGCAGTTGTGGTAGTTCTTGCTGCAGTGGGCCCAGATCTGTCAGCTTCCTCTAGGTCTTATCACTTCCACTCTTAGACCAGTAGAAGTGACAGTGACTGAACAGCCAGATTGTTGACCACTGGCTTCAGGGAAGCCAGGGCTGTCAGTGCAGCCAGTGGTAAGGCCCAGGTGTAGCTGTGTACCTGGAGGGAGAGCCAGCTTCCATACCTTAGTCTAGTGAAGGGCTAGCTGGCCAAATGATTATTTTTATTCAGTTCTTCACTTTGATTCAAATCCTAAGGATTCCTGTATACGCATGTACTTTTCTATTTCTGCTGTTTAACTAGATTGAGTACCCAAGTTTGTGCAACAACCACCTCTGTGAGTATAGAGATGATAATGGGAAGAAGTTGACAGTTAACAGGGCCAGGCATCCTGTGAGCAGGCTACTACTCCATGTGGTTTTAGGGTCTTTCCTAGTGTGCATTTAGTGCTTAGCACCTAACCCAAGTGGTCTTCCTAGGTGCAGGTGTGTCTGGAATAGAGCAGAGCAAAGGGCTTTTTCTACGGTCATTTCTTAGATCTATGGCTCTAATCTATACCCAACACTGGCTATCAATTTTAACTCTTTACTATGGTATAACACTGACTTTCCAGCCTTCTAAGTCTTTGTTAATTAAATATAAAACATTTATAACATCTGTAATCTTTTCATTCAGCAATTAGTTGAAGCTTCAGAGAGATTGAAAACCCAAGCCAAAGAACTCAAAGATGCCCATCAGCAGCGAAAACTGGCCCTACAAGAATTCTCAGAACTCAATGAGCGCATGGCAGAACTCCGCTCTCAGAAGCAGAAAGTGTCCCGCCAACTTCGGGACAAAGAGGAGGAGATGGAGGTGGCCATGCAGAAAATTGACTCAATGCGGCAGGAAATCCGCAAATCTGAGAAATTCAGGAAAGAGGTACCTTTTTGGATATATCAGAGATTGTATTGATTGGACTTTCATATAATCTTAATAAAACATCTTTGAAGGGTGGCGCCTATAGTGCAGTGGGTAGCACGCCAGCCCCTTATACTGAGGGTGGTGGGTTTGAACCCGGCCCCAGCCAAACTGCAACAAAAATAGCCAGGCATTGTGATGGGCGCCTATAGTCCCAGCTACTCAGGAGGTTGAGGCAAGAGAATCACCTAAGCCCAAGAGTTGAAGGTTGCTGTGAGTTGTGAGGCCAT
This sequence comes from Arctocebus calabarensis, assembly GCA_963573935.1. Lineage (NCBI taxonomy): Eukaryota > Metazoa > Chordata > Mammalia > Primates > Lorisidae > Arctocebus > Arctocebus calabarensis. The sequence continues at coordinate 3,563 of CAUYON010080982.1, forward strand.
GGCACTCTACTGAGGGCGAGAAAGTGAGACTCTGTCTCTAAAAAAAAAAAGTCTTTGAAAACTTTGGACTGCATTACATAAATGACCTTAAAATGGATCTTAAATTTTATGTGAAGCCACGTAAATTGATCTATCAAAGCATTTATTTTGTAATTGTCATCCATCAAAATCTATTTGTGAATTTTCTTTTTTTTTTTTTAAGACAAGGTCTCACTCTGTCCCCCAAGCTGGAATGCATTGATGCAATCATAGTTCACTGCAGCCCAAACTCTTGGGCTAGGATTGTCCAACCTGCCACATGCCGATTATTTAAGGCCTATTTTATTTATCTATGATATTAAATATTACAGAAATTATGCCTTTTTATTTGCTCATCAACTTTCATTAGTGTTAAAATTCATGGCCCAAGACAACTCTTCTTCCAATGTTCAGCAGGGGAAAAAAGGGTCGGCTATTCCTAGCTTAAGGATCTTCCTACCTCAGCCTAAATAGCTAGGATTATAGGCCCAGCCTGGTCACTAACTTTTATCCGCAAGTGATCCTCCTGCTAAAGCCTCCCAAAGTGCTGAGATTAAAAGCATGAGTCACAGTTTCCAGCCTATTTGTGAAATTACTAAAAGATGTTCCTATAGTGCTAATTATCAAAATTCCCTTTTAAATAAATACAAGGTTTCTCTGTCATGACGTGATAGATCACGGCTTGAGTAAACGTGAACACCTACAGTCCGTGTAGAGTAGGCAGAAATACAAGAACAAATATCAGCCAATGTACTTCAAGTCAGTTTCTTCAGGACAGCAATTCTATAACTTCTGGTTTTAGCCCTCCTTTATCTTTTAGAAATTGTTGAGGACCCCAAAGAGCTTTTCTTATTGTAGTTATTCCTCTTAATATGTATTTCTCTTAATGTAGAAGTTAAAACTGAGAATTTTTTTCATTACAATGATAAAACCATTATACTATGTTAACATAAATAACATTTTTTATAAAAAGTAGCTATTTCTAAATCAATTTAGTGAGAGGAGTGGAATTTTTTACATTTGTACTTTTTTATTAACTGGTTTTATAGAAAACACCTGGGTTCTCATACATGTTTCTTATATTCAATCTGTTATGCTATTTTGGAAAAATATTATAGCCCTGGCTGGTAGCTCACGTCTGTAATGCTAATACTGGAGGAGCCTGAGGCAGATGGAGCACCTGAGCTCTAGAGTCCAAGACCATAGCAAGATCGAGATCCCAGCTCTACTAAGAATAGAAAAATGAGCTGGGCATCGTGGCAGGCACCTATAATTCCAGCTACTCAGTAGGTTGAAGCAGAAAAATGAATCACTTAAACCCAAGAGTTTGAGATTGCTGTGAGCTAGGCTGACACCAGTGTACTCTAGCCTGGACAATAGAATGAGACTCTGTCTTTTAAAAAAAAAAAAAAAATTAGTCCCAGCTACTTGGGAGGCAGAGGCAGGAGAATCGCTTGAGCCCAGGAATTGGAGGTTGCTGTGAGCTGTGATGCCACGGCACTCTACCCAAGGTGACAGCTTGAGACTCTGTCTCAAAAAAAAAAAAAAAGAAACAAACAAATGAAGAACACCTGGCTCCTGAAGTTAGGGGTTTCAGATCCCCTTACACAACCTTTCATTTTGAGATTGGCTGTGCCAGATGTTCTGAATGCTCTTCTGTTAATAGATGATTGTTAATATTTTAAGCAATGCTTAAAATAAAATTTTATTAATATTTACATGATAACATCAAATTCACAATAAGCTCACAGCTCATAATCTCTTCTTTCACATACAGGGCTCTTTGTTATTTAGCCGCAAAATACCTATTTGTTTTCTTCTTAGATAGTTTATTTTGCAACTCAAATTTTGCAGCCAAGCACAACTCAAGTTAATGAGCTTCCTAATTAGGAATTACCATTTCAAATATTGATGAAATGATATAATGTGGTTACTTGCCTTGGAATGATCTGAGCATAGGCATATAGAGGAAGCCAGTCTGATGCAGCATGTGGCCTCAATCCTGTGCTCTCCTTTTGTGCATGTTCCAAATTGTCCTAATAAAAAAATCCATATTCTATAGATACCAGAACCACTTGATTTCACAAGTCAGTATCTATTTTTAAAAGTTAATCTCAAATATCAGTTTAAATTAGAATTCAAGTTGATTTGTTACTAACCAGTCATTGCAGTTAAACCTCAACACATATTTCTTAGCTGTTAATTATGTTAAAATTTGATAAAGCATGAAGAAAGAAAAAGATCCTCCAGGGTTTTGTTCTCTTAGAGGTCCTTTGGGTGACAGTCTAGCTAATGATGCAGAGTCTGTTTGGCGTTAATAAAAAGTGGATCTTCTTTCTGTAGCTGGAAGCTCAGCTTGAAGATGCTGTTGCCGAGGCCTCAAAGGAGCGCAAGCTTCGTGAGCACAGTGAGAACTTCTCCAAGCAAATAGAAAGTGAGCTTGAGGCCCTCAAGGTAGTGCTGGGTTAGGGTCTTTCCTCTTAGCCAGGAGAGAAAGCTTTTCATATTAATGCTGTTATGTGGAAATCATCTTCCATCACTTGTCCAGATAAGACACAGGGCACGTGGGGGAATGGGAGTGACCTCCACCCTCACTATAGCCTCCATTCTTAAAGACCAAGTTCATTTCTTTCCTCTCTTATATAAAACTTTTAGGTAAGTCTTCATAACTCCTAGTAAACTAACATCTAATCAGTTCATATCTTTTTTTCATGTCCTGATTTTCTAAATTGACTAGAGTTCAGTTTTGGAAAAGACCCTTCCAGCCTATGGCATGTTGCTGCCTGTGTAGTAGACAGGCTGGTCATCTATCCAGGGCTAGCTGTGGGGCCAGAGAACAACAAGGAGACCAGGGAGGGGATGAGCGCATAAGGCTGCAGTCAGTGGCCAAGTCTGACAAGGGGTCGGTGGCTGGGTCTCCTGGTTAGCTTAGCACAGCCTGGATATCCTTACCTATGAGGTGAGCGCCATAGGTCTTCTCTATCCTCCCACCTTGGGGAATCCATCAGCTCTTTCTGCGGCCCTAGACATCTGTTCCTCTCCATTGTGTTTATCACCTCCTAGCCCAGCCACCAGCAGTGTGGCTTGCACAGACCTTAGCAAACTTGTGCCTGAGGATCCTTAGCCTTCGCTAAGCTCTAGCCTCCTTTCCACATGGCAGCCAGCATGGGCTTGTCAGTCAGAAGTCAGAGTGCTTTGCTTCCATAGTTAGGGCCTCAGTGGGCTCCTATTGCTCTCCCTCAGCTGCCCTCCTGCCTTATCCTTGGTGCTTTATGCTGCTACCCAGCTTTGCCTGCCTCTCTGTCATGAGTACAGCCAGCATGTTCCTACCTCATTCCCCTCACCCTAACCTGTGCCCTTTGCCTCTAACCTGACATCTCACTTCCTATGTCACCTGCCATCTCAAAGGTGCCATCCCCTGTGTGCCCACCTTCTTTGTTACATGCCCTGTATTAGCATCTCATCTGCTCCTTTGTTGGATTGCTGTCGGTGTCCTCCCACCTTCAACCCATGAGAGCAGAGACCTCAGTGTCACCCCTATCACCAGAAAGGGGCTTGACTCTGAGTCAGCCTTCAAAAAAATGTTGTCAGGTGAATAAATTACCAGCAAGAGGTCACAATAGTGTGGGACAGAGCCTTGGGGCACCCAGGTAGATCCCCTCTGCAAGGCAGCTCCTGTCATTCCCTGCATATGGTTAACAGTACCCAGGTCAGCTATGTTACTTGGTATAGTCCTGGCACAACAGCATTCATAGAGATGGTGCCTGTACATGGTGAGAATAAAAGGACAGTACGACCCTTGGGAGGACACAAAGATTCGTCAAATTACTTTAACCTTTTATCTTCAGATGAAGCAAGGAGGCCGGGGACCAGGTGCCACTTTAGAGCATCAGCAAGAGATTTCCAAAATAAAATCCGAGCTTGAGAAAAAAGTCTTATTTTATGAAGAGGAATTGGTCAGACGTGAAGCCTCCCATGTGCTAGAAGTGAAAAATGTGAAGAAGGAGGTGCATGATTCAGAAAGCCACCAGTTGGCCCTGCAGAAAGAAATCTTAATGTTAAAAGACAAATTAGAAAAGTCAAAACGAGAACGGTAAGTTTTCAATGGGCTCCTCCTCCATTTAGAAAATGGAAGCTTATATCCACTCCATAAATATGAATATTAACCAAGTTATACACTTTTAAAACTGTTTCTCTCACTTACCTTCTCAGGCATAATGAGATGGAGGAGGCAGTAGGGACAATAAAAGATAAATACGAACGAGAACGAGCAATGCTGTTTGATGAGAACAAGAAGTTAACTGCTGAAAATGAAAAGGTAATTTAAGTTAGCTGCATTTGGCTGGGCATGGTGGCTCATGCCTGTAATCCTAACACTCTGGGAAGTGGGGTGGGTGGATTGCCTGAGCTCTGGAGTTTGAGACCAGCCTGAGCAAAAAATGAAACACTGTCTCTACTAAAACTAGAAAAATTAGCCAGGCATTGTTGCAGTTGCCTGTAGTCCCAGCTACTCAGGAGATTGAATCAAGTCTGAGCCCAACAGTTTAAGGTTCCTGTAAACTATGATGACGCCATGGCACTCTCCCGAGGGCGACAAAGAGAGACTCTGTCTCAAAAAAAATAGCAAAACCTGAGTTTGCCATTTTTTGTGGAAATTGTGATTCTTTTCATTCTTGAGTACTGAAAGTTGGGAGGGGTGTCTTTTTAAAAACATAGCCATGTACCATGTAACAACATTTTGGTGAGCTATGGACCACATATACAATAGTAGTCCCATAGGATTATAAAGTGGTATTTTTGCTGTACTTTTTCTATGCTTAGATTCACAAAATACCTACCATTGTGTTAGTGTTGCCTGTAGGATTCAGTACAATAACATGCTTTACAGGCTTGTAGTCTAGGAACATTGGGCTATACCATATAGACTAGGTATGTAGTAGACTCTACTACCTAGGTTTGTGTAATGTTTGCACAAGAACAAAATCGCCTAATGAAACATTTTTCAGAAGGTGTCCTATTGTTACATGAAATGTGACTATATTTTAATTTCTAAATGAGGTAATACATTTGGTCTTTTAAACAGGATGTTTTCATTGAGTTAAAAGGTGCTAGTTACCCCAAATCACTAACTCTCTCAATTTTAAGTTTAGATGACTTAAAATATGACTTAAATTAGATACAATCAAAAAGTCCATATTAATAATTTAGTTTGGGCTCAGCGCTTGTAGCTCAACAGCTAGGGCTCTGGCCACATATACCGGGGCTGGCAGTTGAAACCTGGCCCAGGCCTCCCAAACAATGACAACTACAACAAAAAAACAGCTGGGCATTGTGGCAGGTGCCTATAGTCTCAGCTACTCAGGAGGCTAAGGCAAGAGAATCACTTAAGCCCAAGGGATTGAGGTTGCTGTGAGCTGTGATGCCATGGCAGTCTACCAATGGTTACATAGTGAGACTCTGTCTCAAAAAAAAAAAGAATTTAGTTTGGGAGCATTACCTGACACAGGGACCTTACCCAGAATCATAGCTCAGGGAGCACAGAGAGGAGATGGTAAGCTGACTACAGCATATGATGCAGAGCAGTGGAAATCTGATGAATTAGGCAAGCTGTTGCTACCAGGATCAGTTACGCACCACCACAGAGTCCCAGGACAAGAGGAACCCTTTCCAGAATTTTCAGTTGAGGGAAGCTGTACATTGAGTGGAAGGTTTGGAAGAGTGGATGGACTTGAACAGTATATAGCAAGCAAATTCAGATACCAATTGGAGTGGATTTGCCATAGGTTTGGTGACTTGCCAGGCAGCCATACAGAGAAGGTCTCAGCAGCCAGGGTGCTACCATTGTGTGAAGGTCGTGAGAAGATCTTAGTAAGGGCCTAAAGCACAGCTGTCTTAATTCTGCCTGTCAGGATCAGAACTCTACACTTGGGACAGGCTGAGGTACTCACACACCCCATGGGAATTGGGAGTCAGTCACACACCCCATGGGAATTGTAAGACCTGCCCCTAAAGAATTCTTGTGAGCTTTAAGATCCCAACCTGGCAGGGTTTGACTGCTGAGGAAACAGGTCATCACTGAAGGCAACTAAGTTTAGAATAAGGACCATAGTGATTGCTGGCTGTGCTGTCTCCTAAAAAACCCACAGCGCCACCTGGTGTCCCAGCAACATATTGCAACATAACTGTCATCAATAGCAAGTACTTCAGTTTGAAACAAAGGCAGTGAGAAGGATAAAGGACAACAAGAAAATGAACAAGCAGAAAAAATGCGCAGTGGCGCCTATGGCTCCTGTGGCTCAAAGGAGTAGGGCGCTGGCCCCATATACCGGAGGTGGTGGGTTCAAACTTGGCCCTGGTCAAAAACTGCAAAAAAAAAAAAAAAAGAAGAAGAAGAAAGAACATGAGGCGGAACCAGAAAAATTCAGGCAACTATGAGAAACCAAAATAGAAGAACTTCCCCATGGGACTATGAGGCACCTACTGCAGAAGACTCCACCTACAAAGAATTAATGGACTTAACAGGAAGGAAATTTAAAATATGGATGATGAAAACAATAAAAAGGAACAGATGAGAAAATGGAAAGACAGAACCAAAAGTCAGATGAGAGATATGTAGAATATAGAAAGGATATGGCAGAGCTTAAGGAAAATAAAGAAGACAATCAGGGAATGTAAAGATGCAGTAGAAAGTATCAAAACTAGGTTAGACCATGGAGAAGAAAGAACCTCAGAGCTAGAGGGTAAGGTTTTTAAGTTAACCCAGGAAGTTTAAGAGGCAGAAAAGAAGAGAGAGAAAGCAGAATAGGTGCCCTTCATGAAGCATAACATACGTATAATAGGGATTCCAGAAGGGGAAGAAGGTTGTCCCAAAGGAATGGAAGCCCTACTGGAGACCATCAAAAATGAAAACTTCTCAAATTTTGCCAAACCCTGACACATTCTTTCGAGATGGATGTCGAACCCCAGGTCATCTCAGCTCAAACAGAGCCTCTCCAAGACACATTGTAATGAACCTGTCCCAAAGTCAAAATGAAAGAAAAAATTCTACAAGCAGCCAGGAGTTAGCACCAACTGACCTACAAAGGCAGAACCATTAGGATGACAGCAGACTTTTCAACTGAAACCTTCCAAGTGAAAAGAGTATGGTCATCCACCTTCAATATTCTTAAAACAATTTGTAGCCCTGAATACTGTATCTTGCTAAAACTAAGCTTCAAAATTGATGGAGAAATCAAATCTGTTGTGAATACACAAGCACTGAGGAAATTCACCTCAAGACCAGCTCTATAGGAAATGCTTAGACCTATTCTCAACACTAATCGCCACAATGGACCACCAGCAAAGTAAACACCCAGAAGCTAAAGGTCAAAATTTAGCTTCAACAGAGGCCCAAAGGATAAAACTACACAACGGACTTTTCACCAAATAAGATGAATTGAACTCCACCACACTTACCAATTCTCTCAGTAAATGTCAATGGACTGAATTCACTACTAAAGAGGCACAGACTGGCTGATTAGATAAGAAAGCACAAACCATCCATATGCCATCTCCAGGAGACACACCTAGCCTTGTGTGACAATCAACACTTAAAGGATGGAAAACAGTATTTCAAGCAAATGGAAATCAGAAGACAGGAGGGATTGCAATGTTAATTTCAGATACAAGTGGATTTAACGCCACTAAAGTTAAGAAAAACGAAGATGGACACTATACTGGTCAAAGGAACAATACAACAAGAAGACAATTCAATTATAAATATTTATTCACCCAACTTAAATGCTCCCAGATTTATGAAACAGACCTTGATGGGTCTGAGTACTATGATATCCCATAACACCATAATAGTTGGAGACTTAAACATCCCTATCACAGAACTGGACAGATACAAATTTAGGACTTAAATGCAACTCCAGAACAAATGGGATTAATAGATATATACAGAATATACCATCCCAAAGCTAAGGAATATACATTTTTCTTGTCAGCCCATGATACGTACTCCAAAATTGACCACATTCTAGGATACAAATCAAACGTCAGCATAATTAAAAGAATAGAAATTATACCTCTTATCTTCTCAGAACACAAGGCAATAAAGGTGGCACTGAACTCCAACAAAAACATTCATTCCCATACAAAGACTTATAATTAAACAACCTTATGCTGAATGACAGTTGGGTTCAGAAAGAGATAAAAGAGGTAATCATTAAATTCCTCAAACATAACAAAGAAGATACAAGTTACCAAAACCTGTGGGAAAAGCAGTCTTAGAGAAATTTATCACATTATATGCCTATATTCAAAAATCAGAAAGAAAGTACATCAACAAACTCATGAGCCATCTTATGGAATTGGGGAAAAAGAGCAATCTAATCCCAAACCCTGCAGAAGAAAAGAAATAACCAAAATTAAATCAGAAATTAATGAAATTGAAAACAAAAGAATCATTCAGAAAATTAATGCAACAGAAAGTTGGTTTTTTGAAAAAGTAAATAAAATCAATAAACCTTTGGTCAGATTAACTAGAAACAGAAAAGTAAAATCTAATAACCTCAATCAGAAATGATGAAGAAGAAATAACAACAGATGCCATAGAGATATAAGAGATCATCTCTGAGTACTACAAGAAACTCTATGCCCAGAAATTTGACAATGTGGAGGAAATGGATCAATACCTGGAATCACAACCTGGACTTAATCAAGAAGAAATAGATCTCTTGAACAGACCAATTTCAAGAACTGAGACCAAAGAAGCAATAAAAAAATCTCTAAACAACAAAAAAAGTCCTGGTCCAGATGGCTTCTCCAGACTCTTCTCTAGCATGTTCTGTGAAGCAAACATCACCCTGATACCAAAACCAGGAAAAGACCCAACTAAAAAAGAGAATTGCAGACCAATCTCACTAATGAATATAGACACAAAAATTCTCAACAAAATCCTAGCCAATAGATTTACAGCTACACATTAAAAAATCATTCATCACGGTCACATTTCTTAATCTGATCAAAACTATCTATCACAAACCCACATCTAATATTATACTGAATGGACTAAAACTGACAGCTTTTCCACTTAGAACTGGAACCAAACAAGGTTGTCCTTTATCACCACTACTATTCAACATAGCGCTGGAAGTGCCAGCCGGTACAATCCCGCAAGAGAAGAAATAAAGGGCATCCAAATGGGGACAGAGGAGGTCAAACTCTTGCTCTTTGCTGACAGTATAATCTTTTACTTAGAGAACCCCAAAGACTCAACCCCAGGACTCCTGGAAGTGATCCAAAAATACAGCAATGTCTCAGGATATAAAATCAAATGTCCACAAATCAGTACGCTTTGTATATGCCAATAGCAGCCAAAATGAGAAGTTAATAAAGGACAAGGTTCCCTTCACAGTAGCTTTAAAAAAAGATAGAAATATACATAACAAAAGAGGTGAAGGACTTTACAAAGAAAATTATGAAACCCTAAAATAAGAAATAGCAGGCTCAGCGCCTGTGGCTCAATGGGCTAAGGCACCAGCCATGTACACCTGAGCTGGTGGGTTTGAATCCAGCCCGGACCAGCCAAACAACAGTGACGGCTGCAACCAAAAAATGGCCGGGCGTTGTGGCTGGCGCCTGTAGTCCCAGCTACTTGGGAGGCAGAGGCAAGAGACTTGCTTGAGCCCAGGAATTGGAGGTTGCTGTGAGCTGTGATGCCACAGCACTCTATCCAGGGTGACAGCTTGACAGGGTCTCAAAAAAAAAAAAAAAAAAAAAGAAAAGAAAGAAATAGCAGATGATGTTAACAAATGGAAGAACATCCCATGCTTATGGCTGGGAGAAACAACATTATGAAAATGTCTATACTACCCAAAGCAACATACAGATTCAATGCAATACCCATTAAAATACCATCATCATACTTTCAAGAATAGGAAAAAATAGTTCTTTTTTATGGAACCAGAAGAAACCTCATATAGCCAAGGCAGTTCTTAATAATGAAAACAAAAGTTGGGGGTATCCCTCTACCAGACTATCTGCTATATTGCAAGGCCATAGTGATCAAAAATAGCATGGTACTGGCACAAAAATACAGACATTGACATTTGGAACTGAATAGAAAACCATGAGATGAAACTAACATCTTCCAGCAACCTGATCTTCAATAAACCAAACAAGAACATAAACTACACTAGGGAAAAGAATCCATATTCAGTAAATGATGTTGGGAGAACTGGATAACCACATGTAAAAGACTGAAACTGGACCCACTCCTCTCCCACTTACGAAAATTGATTCAAGATGGATAAAAGACTTAAATCTAAGGCATGAAACAATAAAAGTCATTGAAGAAAGTGTGGAGAAAACACTTGAAGATAACAGTCTCAGGAAAGATTTTATGAAGAAGACTTTCATGGCAATTGTAACAACAGCAAAAATAAATGAGAATTAAACTGAAATGCTTCTGTACAGCTAAGGAAACAACAACTAAAGCAAACAGACAACCTTCAGAATGGGAAAAGACATTTGCATATTATGAATCAGACAAAAATTTGACAACTAGGATCTATAGAGAAATTAGCCAACAATCCCATATATCACTGGGCAAGAGAGATGAGTAGAATCTTCTCTAAAGAAGACGAATGGCTAATAAACATATCCAAAAAAATATTCATTGTCCCTAATCATCAGAGAAATGCAAATCAGAACAACCCTGAGATAATACCTAACCCCAATGAGAATGGCCCACAGTACCAAGTCTCAAAAGTTGCAGATGCTGACGTGGATATGGAGAGAAGGGAACACTTTTACATTGTTGATGGGACTGCAAACTAATACAAGGAACTATGGAGAATCCTTAAAGAACTCAAATTTGACCTCCCATTTGATCCTGCAATCCTATTACTAGGCATCTACCCGGAAGAAAAAAAATTCTTTTATTACAAGGATATTTGCACTAGATTGTTTATTGAAGCTCAATTTACAATCGCCAAACTGTGGAAACAGCCTAAATGCCCACCAACCCAGGATGGATTAAAAAGGTATAGTATATGTATACCATGGAATACTATTCAGCCACTAAAAAGATGGCTGAATAGTACCAAAACATCTTTTGTATTAACCTAGATGGAGGTGGAATACATTCTTCTTAATAGAGCATCATAAGAATAGAGAAGGGGCGGCACCTGTGGCTCAGCAAGTAGGGTGCCAGCCCCATATACTGAAGATGGTAGGTTCAAACCTGGCCTTTGCCAAACTGCGAAACAGAAAAATAGCCGGGCATTGTGGCGGGCGCCTGTAGTCCCAGCTACTTGGGAGGCTGAAACAAGAGAATCACCTAAGCCCAGGAGTTGGAGATTGCTGTGAGCTGTGTGATGCCATGGCACTCTACCAAGGGCGAGAAAGTGAGACTCTGTCTCTAAAAAAACACGCTCAGCGCCTGTGGCTCAGTGGTCTAAGGCACCAGCCATGTACACCTGAGCTGGTTCAAGGCCCACCAAACAACAATGATGGCTGCAACCAAAAAATGGCCGGGCTTTGTGGCAGGCACCTGTTTTCCCAGCCACTTGGAGGCGGAGGCAAGAGACTCACTTGAGCCCAGGAATTAGAGGTTGCTGTGAGCTGTGATGCCACAGCACTCTATCTAGGGTGACAACTTGAGGCTCTGTCTCAAAAAAAAAAAAAGAAAATGGAGAAAGAAGAATCCAATGTACTCTATTCTAATATGAAGGCAGTAGATGAGCTAATACAAGGGGGATAGGGGAATGAGCAAGTGGGGAGATGGGAGGAGGTTGAGAGATGAGGGGGGCCACGGTGTTTGGCACACCTCTTTGGGGCAGGACACAATTATAAGATGGTCTTTATTTAACAAATGCAATCATTGTAACCTAATATTTTGTACCTTTAATGAATTGCAAACAATTAAAAAGAATTTAGTTTGGGAAACTAATGATTAAAGAAAACTTCTAAGGTCTTTGAAAGAACTTCAGATTTAATGCTAGCATGCAAACTGATGAATAATGTGGTAAAATTATCTCATTTCAGCTCTGTTCCTTTGTGGATAAACTCACAGCTCAAAATAGACAGCTGGAGGATGAACTACAGGATCTGGCAGCCAAGAAGGAGTCGGTTGCCCACTGGGAAGCTCAGATTGCAGAAATCATTCAGTGGTATGTATGTCCTGTGTGACACTCCACACTCAGACTGCTCTCTTGCTTCCGCCTCTGTGTGAACCTGGGCCCCGGGACAGGTTCCTATATACTGTGGCCCATACTATGAGGCCGGAGTACAAGTCGCACTGCTGTTGCCCCTGAACTTCTAATCCTGGGGCAGCAATTCTGTCCATTGATCATCACATTAGACAAATGATGTAGGAACCACTTACCTACTGAAAGTTTTGGGTTGAGCTGTTCATACCTCCTCACATTCTTGGTGAAACAGGAGGTGGAGAGTTTACAAGGCCAACTACAGGAGGTGCTAGACAGACTTAGAATAAGCTAGGAACCAGCCCTCTGGTCACAAAAGCCTTTAACTTAACAGATAACTGGTATTGTAGCTAATAGGATGCTGTGTCACCATGTCCTAAGGAAGGCAGGGAACATTCACTTTATTTGTCTCCTGTCATGTGTGGTTGTGCTTTATAAGACAGAACGTCTGGCTTGGCGCCTGTGGCTCAATGGGCTAAGGCGCCAGCCACGTACACCTGAGCTGGCGGGTTCAAATCCAGCCTGGGCCCGTCAAACAACAATGACGGCTGCAACCAAAACAAAACAAAACTGGTTGGGCGTTGTGGCGAACGCCTGTGGTCCCAACTACTTGGGAGGCGGAGGCAAGACAATCACTTGAGCCCAGGAATTGGAGATTGCTGTGAGCTGTGATGTCACAGCATTCTATCCAGGGTGACAACTTGAGGCTCTGTCTAAAAAAAAAAAAAAA
>CAUYON010080983.1:0-12465 GCA_963573935.1 Arctocebus calabarensis
GTAGTCCCAGCTACTAGGGAGGCTGAGGCAAGAGAATCTCTTAAGCCCAAGAGCTGGAGGTTGCTGTGAGCAGTGTGACGCCACGGCACTCTACCCAGGGCGATAAAGTGAGACTCTGTCTCTACAAAAAAAAAAAAAAATAGCCAGGCTTTGTGGCGGGCGCCTGTAGTATCAGCTACTCGGGAGGCTAAGGCAAGAGAATCGGCTAAACCCAAGAGCTGGAGGTTGCTGTGAGATGTGTGAGGCCATAGCACTCTACCAAGGGCAACAAAGTGAGACTCTGTCTCTACAAAATAAACAAACAAACAAAAACAAATACATATGGAGCGTATATGGAGTGGGTTGTATTAAGTGGGTTGTATTAGGAGGTTCCAAGCAAAACTTGGAAGGTCATGACCCTTAGTGATTGGTTCAGGGACTGGTGAAGGAGGCCCAGAGAAAGGTAAGACAGAAATGCAAGTATAAGTGGCCCCAGTGGTTTGGCTTTAAATTAATTTACATGAGTTCAACGCTCTGTGAGGACAATTATGTATGGCAAGAGGTTGCATAGCAAGGTAGTTAACAGTGAGAGCCGTAGATTCCAATTTTGAGCACTGCCACTTACTCATATACAATGGGAGGCAAACTGATTAACTTATTTTCACCTCAATTTTCTTATTTATAAAATGAGGGTGGTAATAGCAAAACCTGTATCATTGGGCACCTGGGAGGATTAAATGTAGTAGAAAAGGACCTACCATATAGCTCCCTCAATAAAGCGTAACCATTGTAATATCAACGGGCTAAGGCACCAGCCATGTACATTTGAGCTGGCAGGTTTGAATCCAGCCCAGGCCCACCAAACAACAATGACGGCTGCAACCAAAAAATGGCTGGGTGTTGTGGCAGGCGCCTGTAGTCCCAGCTACTTGGGAGGTGGAGGCAGGAGACTCACTCGAGCCCAGGAATTGGAGGTTGCTGTGAGCTGTGATGCCACAGTACTCTATCCAGGGTGACAGCTTGAGGCTCTGTCACAAAAAAATAAAAATAAAAAAATGTCCTTTTCTCTCTAATCATTGAGTAAAATTGGCACTCCAGGAAGTTATGCTGTGTTTATTCTGTGGCTTCTCGTAATAACAGCTAATAATAGCTACCATTTATTGAGCTGTAACTGCATGCCAGGTACTATACTAAGTGCTTTACATAGATTATCGGGAACCTGCTGGGGTGTAGGTAAGAGTCCTTGATTTCAGATGCTGACCTCTTCCTCACTAGATAAGGATCATGCCATGTTTTTATAACCCTGGTGCCCCAGTACAGTGCCCTGGAGCTATATCAAATGTCATATTGGTGGGTGTCAAAGGGCCAGGATTTCTTTTTTTTTTTTAATAATTTTATTGAATCATAATTGTGTACATTGGTGCAATCATAGGGCACAATGTGCTTCATATACAATCAAAAAATATGGAACGCTTCACAAATTTGCGTGTCATCCTTGCTCAGGGGCCATGCTAATCTTCTCTGTATTGTTCCAATTTTAGTATATGTGCTGCCAAAGCGAGCACAGGGCCAGGATTTCTTTACCTCCATTTCGTCAGTTTCCTACCCACTTTCCTCCATGTACACCAACGAGTTGGAGAAGGTGGAAGGAGAGCAGCACTGTTAGCCTCTCTCCTGCCTGTATTTTCTCTGAACCCTTTCAATTGCCCCTAGTTTGAGTTGCATTTGAGCTGTTTCAATGATGGAGGCTCAGAAAATTCCTCCCCACCTCATGGTGTCTTTCAATGACTTCACCCAGATCCAAGATGCTCCAGACAAGGTTTGAATATCGACTCCCTCCCAGACTCTGAGCCCCCAGAGACAGTCTCTGTACCCCAGCCTGGCTAGTGGGATAAGTGTGGGTGGAAGCAGCTGCCTAGTTTTTATTTTCACAATTGTTGAGATCTATGGTGGAGGAAAAAACCTCCATTCCCTAATGAATAAACCTCCTCTTCTTGTAGTTCCAACACCCAGCCCTTCTTGGGGAATAGAGCTGCTTCTCTAGGGAGAATCTTACTTATTTTCAAAGGTGCCTACCAGAAACTGACCTGGTCCATCCTCCGCTTGCTAAGGGTGTGTGTGTGAGAAAGAGACCGCAGAGCCAGTAGCAAAGTGAACTGATCTCTAGGAAGCAGGCCCTGTCTTGCCCCTATCTTAAGCAGCCACTGGGGCACCTCTCCAGATCCACAAAGTGTACTGGGCCCCACACTGCCCCCCTGGAGAGCCCCAGCCTGCTTGGCCTCTCCATGCCTCCCTGTGGGAACAAATCCACTCTGGCCCAGAGAGCTCCTTCCACCCTGGAGCCAGTATTCCCTGGACTTTAGAGGCAAGAGTGAGATGTGAGAGGCCTGGGGAGACCTCTTACAGCCACATGTGGCTAGCTGAAGAAAGACCTCTGCCTGAGGCTCCAGCTACAGCTGCGATCAGAACCAGACTGGCAGCCAGCCCTTGGCCATTCGTAATCCCGCTCTGAGGATGGTTGCAATCCCCTGGACAAAACACTTAGTGCTGGGAACAAGAGTGGAAAGGCGGTGCAGTGAATGAAAATCCAGGACCGTCAGGCTTATACTGCTCCCCTCCTTCCTGAAGGTGTGCAGGAGGGCAGAGAGTCCGCTAGGCAGACTTGGAGAGCAATAGGGCTGCTTCTATTCAACCATATGCCACCTTGTTCACTGCCAATTCCCCCGGCCCTAGGCCAGGCCCTCTCCTCAGCACTGATCCATGGGTGCTTCCTGGATGTGGCCAGCCACAGGCACAAAGTAGACACATCTGCTTTTCCCTAAGTTGTTTCTTCTAAATCCTCATTCTGGTTGATGGCAGTGTCACCTGCCTGGGTAGTGGGTTGGCCACCAGAGGGCAGCCCCACCCTTGAGCTCTATATCTGATGGAAGCCCAAGTCTACCGCCTTTGCACAGCCATCTTGTCCAGACCTGCCCTCTGGGGAGGTGGCCAGGTAGGAGGGACAGGGGCTGAGGGAGGTTCTGGAGTTAGACATGGGTTTGAAACCTGTGCTGCCACTAGTCACTCCGTAATCTGTCTTGTTTGTTTGTCTGTTTTTGTGAGACAGAGTCTCTTTCTGTGGTCCTGGATACAGTGCCCTGGCATCAGAGCTCACAGCAAGCTCAAACTCCTGGGCTCAAGTGATCCTCCTGCCTCAGCCTCTTGAGTAGCTGGAACTACAGGCACTGGACACAACATCCAGATAGTTTTTCTACTTTTACTAAAGACAGGGTCTTGCTTTTGCTCGGGAGAGTCTCAAACTCCTGAGCTCAAGCAATCCACCTGCCTCTGCTTCCCAGAGTGCTAGGATTACAAACGTGAGCCACCATACCTGGCCATCTGTGACCTGTTCTTACCTGAAGAATTTTCATCATACAAGCCCCAGCTTGAGCATCCTTATCTATGATGTCTTCCAAGCGCCCCAGTCCCCAACTTGTTCTGTCTCTGGCCTGTGTGCGGTTGTGTTTATTACCCTCTATCACAGCATTTGTTTGCATGCCTGTCTTTCATTCAGGAACATGGACGGACTCCTTGAGGACAGGGACTGTGTCTTCTTAATCTTTATGTCCCAAAATCCAGCACAAATCTGACATGGTGGGGGTCCTCAAAAGATTTTTGTTGAACGATGGAACTAAGTAAGCCAACCGACATGCCAGTCAACAGCACTGAGACATCTCTGTCTTTATTCAGTCCTCGGCTCTCCATTTTTCCTAGGTATGGAGACTCCTGGGCTCAAGCAATCCTCCCTCCACAGCCACCCTAATAGTTGGGATTATAGGCACACGACTCTGCACCCCGACATTGTTGACTTTTTAAAAATGTGACTACTGGACGGTGCCTGTGGCTCAAAGGAGTAGGGTGCCGGCCCTGTATGCCAGAGGTGGTGTGTTCAAACCCAGCCTCGGCCAAAAAAAAAAAAAAAAATGTGACTACTAGTACATTTAAATCTCATACAGGGCTCACATGATCTTACTATTGGGCAGCTCAGCTCCACATACCTGGAAGCTACAGGTCCCTTCTTCCCCTAGGAGGTGACAATCCCTCCCTACCTTTGATGCCTCCATTCCAGAAGGATCTAGAAGTTTCCTGAGGAAATTCCCTGTCTAATATAGTAGATATTGAACCCCAGACAAAGGCGGGGCTCCACTCAGGCTGTCCTCCTTAACAGAAGATTCAGTAGCTGATAGGCTCCTACTCTGTGGGTCGCACAATGCCACACTTTCTGCTTTCCAGGGAATCTGTAAGCCTAGGTGCTGTGGTGCACATCCCAGATTCCACCTCTCTAAGGATTGCCCCTGGCTGAAAGAAGATGCCGTTTTCCAATGGCTGTCCATAAGTGGTGACAAAGCCTGGCCCTCTTGCCTCCAATTCAGGACATCTGTGAAGGGCCATCCCAGCTTCAGAGCTCCTCCTGGGATCACTGGAGGCTCTGTTATAGCTAACCTCCTTGCCATAGGTGAGCCTTCTCCTCTGCCCACTTCTGTTTACCTGTCTCCTCTCAGTAAACTCCTTCCTTCAAATCTCAAGAGTCTTTAGGTCTATTTCCTAGAGAATCTGACCCACACAGCAGTGGATGCCAGGTGCTGGCCTAGCACACCGTCTCAAAGTGGGATTTTGGAGCTGGATCACCACCTGCTAACAAGAACCCCAACACTAGGGGTTGGCACATGTGGGTGTAACTCTGTAAATTTCACCAGGGCTGAATGGAGATGGGACACCAGTGAATGGGAATGCAGGATAGATACAAAATACCAGGTGTTTGAGAGAACTGGGGACAAGGACTATGGAGTCAAATGGCTGTGGCTGGGGGCAGTCATGCCTTGGAGAAAGACAGTAAAAAGACAATAAAAGCCAGAGAATCTTCTTGGCAGTGGCCAAGAAACTCACCTCCTGAAGTTCAGAGAGAGAGAGACTGAGGATCAGGTCCCAGACTAAATAAGGCTGGCCGAGGCCCAAAGTGGATTGAATTCTCAACCTTAAAGAGTCAGCTATACCAAGGCAGTATAGAGGTTAGCGTCCCTTCCTTGCTTGGGGACATGACTCTTCCTTAGAGGATGTGTGCCATGCCCTCCCCCAGCCTGGAGCATCCACTGCAGCTCCCCTCCTTGCACTGGACTGGTAACTCGGGCTAACCCACAATCTGACCCGCTGGTGAAATGCCAGGCAGGCTGAGAGGAAGGAGGCTCTGCCTTGAAGGAGCCTCAGGTCTGAGCCAAAGTTGGGTCAAGGGTGCCATAAAGTTGGATAAGGAGAGCATGTTGCTGTGGGAGCATCTTCCCATGTTACAGGATTCATCACTCCAGCAAAGACCCTAACTATTGGTGCAAAGGCACTGCCAGGGCAGCTCTCGGAAGTGTAAAGAAAGGGTTGCACAGCACCCACCCCAACAGCAGGCCAGCTGGTGACTCCCAGCTGTGCTCTTCTCCAGCCATTGTCCCCAGCTGAAGGAAGCTGCCTCACCCAAGGTCTTAACAGGACAAGAAGGCTGGCAGGGGAGCCTATCAGCTCAGGAGCCTGGCATGAGGTGGGTCGATCCTTAGTTGCAACTGCATTATCATGGCTGACCCCAGCAGGGGTCGTTCCTGAAAGTTCTCCCCAACAAACCTGCACCTAGTTCTCCATCTCAGTCCTGTTCCCGGGGAAGCCTGCCATGTGACAGGGCTGATGCTGGAAAGTTACGCATGGTAAGGTGAAATGTGCTCAGTGCCAGGTATGTGGGCAGCAAAGTGCAGGGAAGGAGTTGAGCGAAAGAAACCACCATCTAAGCCACCAAAATATGAAACCACTGGCACAAAAGCCCAAAGAGAGGGCTGTCTTCCCTGACTGTCAGGCCTTTAACTGCTCAACTGCTCTGTATGGAAAACTGGGGTCCTGGAAGGATTGTCATGGTGTCTCTTGGGACATGTTTCTCACAGGGGCCCACCTCTTGGTCTCCCCAAAGTGGTCGAAGCTAAGACACAGAGTGGAGGTGAGCAGGTGTGGCTCCATGCAGGAAACTCCCAGAGGCACTGAGGCCAGAGCTCCCCTCACCAGGCCCAGGGGCATGCTGACTGCCCCATTGCAATAGGGTCTGGGGTATCGGCTGCAGTAGGGTGGTAACTGGGGATAGTGGGCCGGGGAGTCTTCTCCACAGCCTGGCCATGTCAGTGGCCTCTGCATGGTCACCATTAAGGCCATTCTCTGCACTGTTTCTCCTCTCTCGAAGGACTCTTTTTTTTTTTTTTTTTTTTGAGACAGAGCCTCAAGCTGTCACCCTGGATAGAGTGCTGTGGCATCACAGCTCACAGCAACCTCCAATTCCTGGGCTTAAGTCTCTGCCTCCCAAGTAGCTGGGACTATAGGCACTCGCCACAATGCCCGGCCATTTTTGGTTGTAGCCGTCATTGTTGTTTGGTGGCCTGGGCTGGATTTGAACCCACCAGCTCAGGTGTACGTGGCTGGCGCCTTAGCCCGTTGAGCCACAGGTGCCAAGCCTCTCGGAGGACTCTTAAAGGTCATCAGGGCGTTCTTGCGAGCAGAATCTGAGATCTTTTCTCCATTCTTGGTGGCATTTGATGCTACTGCCCACCCCATTTCTTTGTATTCTAGGATATATCTTGCCCCTCCCCATCTCATAACTTCACTTTCTTCCTTCTTTCCATAGTAGACATCCCCAAAGCTTGGCCATCAGCTTTCCTGTGGTGACATACAGCCCCTCGTAATAATCTTTTGCTACCAGAACATCAGTTTTCTGCTCAATTATGAGGACAGTCAAATCTGTAGTCATTGTCCTCACCACTTCAGATTATTAGTGGGATAGGGGCTTGGCTGGGGCAGGTTGAGAGTTAGGTAACATGGCCTCGGGGTATTCTCCGTGTGCCCTGGACAACCTGGCTTCAAACTGACATCGAATGTTCTAGAGCCCTGAAGCAGAAGCCCAGTCATAGACCATGATCTTCATGGGACCCAAGAGACATCTGGGAAAAACCTGAGCCCCAACCTGTGGCTGGTGTTCAATGTATACAAATAGGTGGCCAGGCTGTATGGAGGGACAGAGAGACCCTTGAGGGGCTGTATTATGACTGGAGCCCAGCATAGGGCAGACTGGCAGAGAGGAGGAGCAAGGGTTACAGGATCCTCCAAGGAAGAGAGTCTAAAAAGAGGCACCCTGAGATGATCTGGGGACATCTGACTTTACAGGTTACACTGACTTTAAATCAAGTACCCAGGTGTGTCCTGGGTCTGCAGGTGGAGTGCTAGCAATGTCTCTGTGACTGTGTCACAGATGGATCTGGATTGGGGACAATGTGTCCTGTGCTCCCCAAGTTCCATGATCTTCCCTGCTCAGTCTTTCTAAATTTTAATGAACACCTAAATGTGACTAGCAGGTACAGACAGGAAGAAGATGCCACCTGCACATTTCCTAGGGTTGCCATAATAAATGACCACAAACTTAGTGACTTAAAACAACAGAAATGCATTCTCTAGTGGTTCAGGAAGCCACAAGTCGAAAATCAAGGCACTGACCGAGACAGTTCCCTCTACAGGAAGAGAAGAGCGGGAAGGAGAGGAGGAGAGGAGGCTCTGGCGGGCGAGCCCTTCCAGCCTCCCCCAGCTCCTGGTGGCTACTGCCATCCTCAGTGCTCCTTGGCCTGTGGCTGCATCACTCCAGTCTTGCTTTACCTTCACGAGGACTTTGCCCTGTGTCTGTCTCAAATCTCCCTGGGCCTTCATCTTATGAAAGCACTGGTTGTTGCATTTAGGGCCTGCCCTACTCCAGTACAATCTCATCTCAAGATGCTTAATTATATCTGCAAAGACTCTAATTCCAAACAAGCTCACATTCCAAGGTTCCAGGTGGACTTTGGGAGGTGGAGCATATTTCCTTACCCACCATACTATCCCTTCTCTCAGAGAATTTATGTTTCCTTAATAATAATAAAAAAAAATCCACAAAATGTTATAGGGACCAAGAGATCTATCTCTTCAGAATGCAGGTGGCCTGGGGATTACAGAGGAAGACTGGTCAGTTTCACTGACTAGATCAGGACAACTTCACAGTAAAACAGACTTCTTTGCTGAGGAGTGTTGACAGGCAGACAAGGGGATGAGAGCAATGGAGACAAAGAGAAGAACGATGAGAGAACTTGGTGCCTTGACATGTCTGGAGTCTGGGTGAATGTGTGTGGAAAGGGGAGGGTACATGTGCAGGGGTAGCATGAGGTGACAATGGAGAGGGAAGGGCCAGGTCAGAGATGGACTTGTACATGCTGCAAAGACTTGATTCATTGAATATTGACAGGGTCTCTCTCTGTCGTCCAGGCTAGAGCACAGTGGCCTAATCACAGCTCTCTGTAACCTCAATTTCCCAGGACTTTTGACATAATAACATGAGTGGAAGAGGAGTGTGGACAGCTGGATGTGCGAGTCCGAGGTGTAGGTGAGGATGCATATAGAAGAGTGACGTGAAGCGAGGCTTGTTCATTGCTGATGGGACTGGAAAATGGCACATCCCCAGAAAAGACGAGTTGGCAATTCCTAGGTAAAATATGAATGCCTTTGCCTGGTGACCCAGTGATTCTCTTGGGAATTTACCCCTTCTGAAAACATGTGAACAGGTTTTAAATGTTGTAGAAATATGATTATCCCTTTTTGAAATAGCAAAAGATTAGAAACAGTCCAGGGGGCAGGACGGTGGGTATAGTTAATGGAACATTTTATGCTGTTGTAAAAGACGAAACAAACGAACAAAACCAAGGAAGGTCTCCAAGTGCCGATCTGTTGTGATCCCCAGGATGTATTGTTAGATCCTAAAAATAAAAAGAAAGGTATGGAAGAGTGTGTATAGTACGCTCTGTTTTATGTAAGAAAGTGCAGAAAATGGCTCAGCGCCTGTAGCCCAGCGTGCTAAGGCGCCAGCCACGTATACCTGAGCTGACGGGTTCGAATCCGGCCCGGACCCGCCAAACAACAATGACGGCTGCAACCAAAAAATGGGCGGGCGTTGTGGCGGGCACCTGTAGTCCCAGCTACTTGGGAGGCAGAGACAGGAGACTTGCTTGACCCCAGGAGTTGGAGGTTGCTGTGAGCTGTGATGCCACGGCACTCTATCCAGGGTGACAGCTTGAGGCTCTGTCTCAAAAAAAAAAAAGTGCAGAAAATAGGGCGGCACCTGTGGCTCATTGAGTGGGGCGCCAGCCCCATATACCAAGGGTGGCGGGTTCAAACCCGGCCCTGGCCAAACTGTGGTGGGTTCAAACCCAGCCCTGGCCAAAAACTGCTAAATAAATAAATAAATAAATAAATAAATAAATAAATAAATAAAGTGCAGAAAATAGGGGAATAGGAAGGAAGTAACGCTTTTCTGGGAATACACTGATTTTTTTTCTGAGACAGAGTCTCGCTATGTTACCCTTGGTAGAACGCCATGACGTCACAGCTCACAGCAACCTCAAACTCTTGAGCTTAAGTGATTCTCTTGCCTCAGCCTCCCAAATAGCTGGGGACTTCAGGTGCCCGCCACAATGCCTGGCTATTTTTGTTATTGCTGTTATTGCAGTTGTCATTGTTGTTTATGTGGTCCGGGCTGGGTTTGAACCCGCCAGCCTGGGTATATGTGGCTGGCACCCTACCCACTGAGCTACGGGCACCGTCCAGTTTTAAAAATTTTTGAGTAAAATTTCCCAAAGATAATACAAGTGCAAGATGAGACAAGGTCTTAGGTCACCATCCTGAGAACATTAACATTTTTGTGGAGACAGAAGTCTTTTTTATTTTTTATTATTATTTTTTTAGAGACAGAGTCTTACCTTATTGCCCTCAATAGAGTGCCTTGGCATCACACAGCTCACAGCAACCTCCAACTCTGGGCTTAGGCAATTCTCTTGCCTCAGCCTCCTGAGTAGCTGGGACTACAGGTGTCCGCCACAACGCCCGGCTATTTTTTGTTGCAGTTTGTCTGGGGCCAGGTTTGAACCCGCCACCCTCAGTATATGGGGCCAGCGCCCTACCCACTGAGCCACAGGCGCCACCCTATTTTTTATTTTATTTTATTTATTTTTTGTAGAGACAGAGTCTCACTTTATCACCCTCGGTAGAGTGCCGTGACATCACATAGCTCACAGCAACCTCCAACTCCTGGGCTTAGGCGATTCTCCTGCCTCAGCTTCCCGAGTAGCTGGGACCACAGGCGCCCCCAACAACGCCTGGCCATTTTTCCGTTTTGCAGTTCAGCTGAGGCAGGGCTTGAACCCGCCACCTTCAGTATATGGGGCTGGCGCCCTACTCGATGAGCCACAGGCACCGCCCTATTTTTTATTTTTTTTGAGACAGAGTCTGAAGTCGTCACCCTTGGCAGAATGCCAAGGGTGTCACAACTCACAGCAACCTCCAACTCTTGGGTTTAAGAGTTGATTCTCTTAGCCTCCCAAGTAGCTGGGACTACAGTTGCCTGCCACAATGCCTGGCTATAGACAGGGTCTTATTGTGTTGCCCAGGCAGGTCTCAAACTCTTTTTTTTTTTTTTGTAGAGACAGAGTCTCACTTTATCGCACTCGGTAGAGTGCCATGGCGTCACGCGGCTCACAGCAACCTCCAACTCCTGGGCTTAGGCGATTCTCTTGCCTCAGCCTCCTGAGTAGCTGGGACTACAGGCGCCCACCGCAACCCATGGCTATTTTTTTGTTGCAGTTTGGCCGAGGCTGGGTTTGAACCCACCACCCTTGGTATATGGAGCTGGCGACATACCCACTGAGCCACAGGCGCTGCCCAGATCTCAAACTCTTGGCCTCAAGTGATCCTCCTGCCTTGGCCTCTGAACTGGAGGTCAACTTTTGAGGGACAGACAGAAGAAGAATCAAGAAGGAGATGGAGAAGGAGGCGCAAGAGAGGAGTTGAGAAAGGGAGGCGTGGCCACCAGTTTCCAAAGCTCTGTACACCGGGTCAATCCCGAAGCGTCCCCTGTCACTCTCAAGGGTGGTCCAGTTGGAGGGTTTATCGTATGCACCCCTGGGGTGCTTCTATCTGGAGGGGTTGAGGTGATGAGAACTGAGTGGGCCCTTCAGATTGGTCCATTGACCACTCTGGTAGGAGCTGTTTAGGGCAGGTGAGGGGACAGCCTGCCTACCTCAGTGTGAAGGTGGGCGAGGGGGTGAGGCATGAAGAACAAAGACCTCAGGGGCTACATGCATATCAGGACTCCAGACCCAGGATGGCATTGTTCTCCCACCTCTGAGCCTGGGGGGAGGGCCTTAGGATGCTCCTCTAAACAGCCACAGGCAGGAGGAGCAGGTGCGGAGACAAACACCACTGCTGGCAATGGATGGTATCCCAAGGGGACTGTCGGGGGCTTTAAGACTCATCTGTGGAATTTCCTTTCTTTCTAGGGGTCACTCTTGGGGCCCACATTGTCCCCCACCTTGGTCGTGGCTGGGCCTTGTGGTGTACCCTCACTTTTGCTGCTTTTGGTCTATCTCACACAGTAGGGCTCTGCTGAAAACTCTACTGGGAGAAAGTTGCCTGGGTGAAAAAGCTGTGTGCCTACTTGGGCTGGGCCCCTTGTGTTGGCCATGGCACTGTCTTTCCACTGGGAAGACAAACAGGATACAAATTCATGGCCAAAAGGCTCATGGAGAATGTGAACTTGGAGCAGTAGTTCTCAGTACTGGCTAAGCTGCTAATACCCTGGGGATCTTCTAACCCCCCTGAGATCCTACCCCAGAACTTTAAAATCAGAATCTCTGGGGATGACTCAGGTGTTGGACTTTTTAGAAACTCCCAGATGATTCCAATGTGCAGTTAGGTATGAATGCCTCTGGTCTGAAGCGGAGAGACCTGGATGGCTCATAGAAATGGTGACCATGACAACACATGGCACCGTGTACATTGTAGGGCTTGGAGGCCAAGGGATTCAGCCCTGCCCATGGCCCAGCACCCCTCTCTCCTGAACCGCGATGTGCCTTCCTCACTGCCATTTCCCCAAGCTGCACTGATCACTCCCTTTCTCAGACCTCACAAATACAGGATGCCTGGTAAAATTCGACTTTTGAATAATTCTTTAGTCTAACTGTGCTCCAAATAGTGCAGGAATATACTTCTACTTAAAAAGTAGTTCATTTGGGGGGGGGGGGGGACAGCGCCTGTGGCTTAGTGAGTAGGGCGCCGGCCCCATATACCGAGAGTGGCGGGTTCAAACCCGACCCCGGCCGAACTGCAGCAACAAAAAAATAGCCAAGTGTTGTGGCGGGCAACCTCCCAGCAACTCGGAAGGCTGAGGCAACAGAATCACATTAGCCCAGGAGTTGGAGGTTGCTTTGAGCTGTGTAATGCAATGGCACACCACCCAGGGCGATAGAGTGAGACTGTCTCTATAAAACAAAACAAAACAAAACAGAAAAATTCTGATTTAGATAACTTACTGTGATAATATAAGAGAATACAGACTATTCAGCAGATAGACCAATGTGTTGG
>CAUYON010080985.1:0-43554 GCA_963573935.1 Arctocebus calabarensis
AGCAACCTCCAATTCCTGGGCTCAAGCGAGTCTCCTGCCTCTGCCTCCCAAGTAGCTGGGACTACAGGCGCCCGCCACAACGCCCGGCCATTTTTTGGTTGCAGCCATCATTGTTGTTTGGCGGGCCCAGGCTGGATTCAAACCTGCTGAGCCACAGGCACCAAGCCTGGCCTAACTCTTTTTCTAAAAGCTGTAAGATATTTAGGAAAAGAGTTTAAAAGTTTTGCTAATATATATGCTAGTAGCAGAGTCAATGTGGTACATGTATTAGAAGGGGCACAAGAAGTTGGACTACGGGACTGCAAACTAATACAACCTTTTTGGAAGGAAGTCTGGAGAACCCTCAAAGAACTTAAGCTAGACCTCCCATTTGATCCCATTTTTTTTGAGGCAGAATCTCACTCTGTTGCCCAGGCTAGAGTGCAGTAGCCTCAGCCTGCTTGGTTCACAGCAACCTCAGACTCCTGGGTTCACGTTATCCTCCTGCCTCAGCCTCCCAAGTAGGTGGAACTACAGGTGCTTGCCACATTGCCCAGCTAATTTTTTCTATTTTAGTAGAGATGAGGTCTCATACTTGCTCAAGCTGGTCTTAAACTCCTGTCCTCTCTCCTCAGCCTCTCAGAGTGTTCAGATTACAGGCATGAGCCACTGCATCTGACCTAGAGGAAATTTTTAAATTCTGCTTTTCCTAATGCTACAGTATTAGCACTATTTTCTTTTCAGTGTTATAGCATTACAATCCTCATCTAATACTTTGTATTTTAAAGTCACTTTATATAGACTGCATCTTTATATAGACGATATAAAGCTTTAATTATGACATTTGCCTAAATAGAAGTTATTGTGAAAACAGAAACAGTAGTAGAGATGAATGTGTTATGGTAAAAGACTGCATTTTCCCCCATAAATGATTCCAAGAGAAATTTGGTTTATAAATGAGCAGAAAAAGACATTTTACCATGGGAAAATTTAAATGCTATGACTTTTTTCCTTTATATTTTCATTTCACTTGGAAATGTTGTAAGCTCTGGATTATATTCCCAAGGATCATTTTAGTGACCTGGGAAGGTGAGTTAGTTGAGTTAGGTGAACTTGGGTACAGGCCTGAGGAAAAGACAGTAAAGGACATATGCACAGGGGTGTGTAAACACACGTGCCTGGTTACACGTGGCCAGGCCACTGTGTGATTCATGTGTCTGCTGTCTTCCTTCCAAACGGACAGGCTGGCCAACTGAATGCAACAAGGTTAGAAATCCCACATCTGGCTCGGCACCTGTAGCACAGTGGTCCTGGCACCAGCCACATGCACCAAGAGTGGCGGGTTCAAACCTGGCCCAGGCCAGCTAAACAACAATGACAACTGCAATAACAACAAAAAAAACTAGCCAGGCATTGTTGTGTGGGAGGCTGAGGCAAGAGAATCGCTTAAGCCCAAGAGTTTGAGGTTGCTGTGAGCCGTGACACTATGGCACTGTACTGAGGGCGATATAATGAGACTCTGTCTCAAAAACAAAAAAAAGAAATCCCACATCCCAGAACCCTGCCTGGGATATTACGGATTACTCAGACTTCTCTCCCCAACCAGTCACTGATTTGTGCAGCAATACATGGCGATCATTTAAAGGACTTCGGTCTGAAGCCACTGAATTTTCTTTGGTATGTTTCATAGTTTCACCCAGTGCCGACTCTGGAGGAGGTTTTGAGCTCTCACTTGGCCAGTTCTGAGGGGATGCAATATGAACAACCACTTAGAACATACCCTCTCCCTCGAATGGCCAGGGCCTCGTGGCAGAAAGTCCTACTAAGATGTTGCAGAGCACTTCTGAGAGCACAGCACCACCGCTGAGCCCAAAAGGCCAGCTTATATTGTGCTGACGTGCTATGATGGGCTCTTTAAGACTACAGTTTTGGAGGTAATCCAACCCAAAGTAGAAACGATAACCTTGAGGACAAGCCACATGGTTGTCAGTGATCAGGAACTCACGAGAGGCAGTAGTCCGGTGTCTGCTGAAGTGTAGGCAGTGAGCCTGGGAGAGGAAAGAGTCAGGCAGAGAAGCTGGCTGTGCCCAGAGCCTCAGTGAGGCCGGGAGACTCTAGGGGGACAAACACACTCACGCGCTAACATGCCAGCCCTCCTTCAACCTCCTGGCCGCTCCCTAAACCGGGGTCCCTGGGACACTCACCGCTGATGGGGTTGGTGCACCCGGCACACTTCTTGGCGTACAAGTCGCAGAAGCAGCTCAGGCAGTAGGCGAACTCGTCCCGAGCGGTGAAGCGCTGCCCGGACAGCTGCTTCTTGCAGGCGGTACACACGAAGCACTCCTTGTGCCAGGGCTGCTCCCGGTACGTGACCCCTCCTGTGGTGATGGGCTGCAGGGGGCAAGAGGGAGAGTCAGCATGGCCTCTGTTCTTGGCAGAGGTTCCTAGTCTCAGCTGTTGCCACCAGCTAATGCAAGATCCGTGTCCCCCAAACATCCAGTTTGTTAAGTCCCCGAGAAACTGCTCTACGAGCTTCACGGTCACCCCTGTGTAACCCCGCCATAGACTTCCACTCCGCTGTCATAGCCCCTGGGTTTCCTGCTAGGGACACCGGCCCTTTGCAAGGATGCCGGGGAGTCTGGAGTGTGGTTGAGTAGGGAGGCAGAGCAGTGGGGAGATTTCATTCCTGACCAGCCACTGTGAAAGGTCTCTGCACCTCAGTTTCCTCATCCGCAAAGTGGGAGTGATGGGGCTAATGGAGCGAGTCTCCACAGAGTCCTCATTAGGAAGCCTGGCCGGTGGCACCTTCTCCAACACCACTCACCAGCTCATCTCTTCAGCCACTCATGGCAGAAGGAAAAGACTCAAAGGACACATGGAATTGGTACCTGCTGATGCCACAGGAAGGCCCAGGCCTCTTGGAAGCTTTGGGACAAATAAGCCCAAAGCTTTCATTCTCACCCTCGCTGGGGGTCTCAGGACATGTGTGCGGAGAAGCTGCAAAGCCAGACCTGATGGAACTGATCAGCACCTCGATTTTTATCTGTATTTTTCTCCACCTGCTACTTCTCATATTCCTTTAAAAAGCAGGCACCGGAGGCTGCTAAGTAACCTGTCAAGAGTGTGGGGCCTCGGCTTGACGGAGGCCGGCCGTGGACAGCGGGGAGAAGCACCTCACAGCCGCCCTTTCATGCTTTTCATTTCTTGAATGCTGCAGCATCATCCAGTGACTCCTTTGGTCCTTATGAAAAACTTTTAAAGTAAGATGTAGTCTATTTTGTGGATGGGTAAACTGAGGCCCCGAGAAATTTGTAAGTGATTCTCTCTATCCTGTTTTCATTAAACCATAAATGATAAATAATCTTATAGATCCCTGCTGAAAAAATTTATGCACGCTGTGTCTGTCAAGTGTGAGTGTCTGTCAAGCCCAGGCCCTGCACTCTGACAGGTTACTTAGTTGCCTCAGGTGCCTGCTTTTTAAAGGAATATGAGATGCATATTGTGATGCATCTATGCAGATGCAGGGGTGCATGTGTGAGGTGTCTCCTCTGCCTGGATGCCATCCTCCCTTTAGACAACTCCGTGCTCCTCACTTCCCACCCGCCTTGGCTAACTCAGCATAAGCACAGCTTTGTTCAAGGAGTCCTTCCCTAAACTCCCTGGCCCCCTGCCCCTCACACTGGTCCAGGTCCTCCCATTACACAATCTGGGCTACTCTGTTCTCCACGGCACAGTAAATACACATGGAGTGTATACTTCCATCTAGACTCCAGCTAAGCATCCCTGTCCTGTCCACCATCTCTAGGGTCTCTGTGTGCCCAGTCCATGGCATGAAGAACAGATATTTCCAGCCTGAATGCTTTTGTGTGTATCTAACAAACACACACACAAGGACGTGCATCCCAGAAGGATGGCTGCCTTCACCTGTGCCTCTGAATCGCGCACACAGGTGGGAAGGACGAAGGAGGAAGGGAGAGATACTCAAATGCTCTTTCCTTAAATCTTGAAGAGAAAAACAAAACAACAAAAAAAGGGGTAAATAGAGAAAAGGGTTCCTAATATTATATAAAAACAGGCACGAGAGTTCAACTTAAAGATGAAGACAAAATAGCATGAGGAGAGAAGAAACAGGGAAAAGGAGAATGTAAACAATAAGGGGAAAACAAAAACAAGACAGAAAGGAAAATGAAAGACTGAATGAAAATTAGTACTGGCCTGGGTGCAGTGGCTCACACCTGTAATCTCAGCATTTTCAGAAGCTGAGGTGGGAGGACTGCTTAAGGTCAGAAGTTCAAGACCAGTGTGGGCAACATGGTAAGACTCCATGTCTAAAAAAATTAAAAGGTTAGCATTAATATTCTGCACTTTGAGAAGGTGCAGGCAAGGTAGGGACATTCTAGCCCAGGCCAGCGAGATTCAGGAAGCATCACTGGGAACATTTCCCATGGACCAGGGGCAAGGGCAGGTGCCCAAAATGTGAAACAGCAGCAGGTGGGCCGGCGGGGCCATCAAAGGGGTGGGAGGCATAGACTTCTGCGCTGGCTCTTCCAAGGGTCAAGTTAGCAGTGAGGGTGCAACTCAATGGACTGGCAGGAATCCTAGCAGTGTTGACCTCTAGAAGCTACCACGTAAGTGGAGTTGAAGGTGTAAGACTAAGAAAGGGCACAGCAGAAACCTAAGCCTCACTCTGGACGGCAAGATCAGGGACATTTGGGTAGGCAGGATGGAGTCGGCGTCCTACAAGTGGGCCACCGCACACCTGAGACTTAACCTCTCCTTGTTCCTTTTCTTTCTTTAACCTAAGAGCCATGACATAACCGAGTAGATAAGAGTAACAAATTATCCCCATCCATGTGGCAGACCTTTTCTCCTTCATTTTTCTACTCATATCCTCTTCCCCCCACACCTCTCAAGTTTAGAAGTTGGTTTCGTGCTTACCTAAGGAGAGCAGCCTACCAAAGACAGCTTTGGGGCAGTGAGTTCGAGTTCCCCTTCCCTCTAACACAGTGGTTCTCAACCTTCCTAATGCCGCAGCCCTTTAATACAGTTCCTGTGGGTTGTGACCCACAGGTTGAGAACTGCTGCTCTAACATCAAGTCATCAACCTGAGAAAATATTTAGAAATGGTCTAGGAGGCAGTGCTAAAGGATTTGGATCACAGAGCACAGCACAGTGTCCATGTCTTTGAAAAGAGGGCCAGACACCAGACCCAGGGCAGGACTGGCACAGCTCTCGTGCCATTCAAGCACCACCAACGCCCTTTCTTTCAGAAAGGAGGACCGACGGGGGCCATGGAAGCAAACCCGCCAGAAGGCACAAGGGCCAAGGGAGATACCTTTTTGCACTGAACGCACTGCAGGGCGTGTTGTTTCTCATAGCAGGGCACACAAAAATTCTGATTGTCTTTAGGGATGAAACTCTTGGTTCCGATCGGCTGTTGGCAGCGATGGCAAATGAAGCAGGTCTCATGCCAGCTGCTGCCCTTGTACTCCATCTTGCGAGTGCCTGTCATCAGGGTCGGGGAGGAGACAGCGGAGTCATGGTTAGACTGGTGTGGGGTCCCAGCGTGCGTCCTCCAGAGCCTCCCCCATGGGGACAGTTCCCCATTTGGAGAACAAGGGCTTCGTCTTTTGGCTCACTGCTGTTCCCCCAGTTCCTAGGATGGTATGTATATGCAGTGGGTACTTAACACTCATGTGTTGAATATGATGGCGAGGAATGCTAAATGAAAAAACAGCTAAGTCTCTCTCAGCATTGAAAAGTATGAAGAGAAACTCATAGCATAGCTCAGACAAACCCTCCAGAGCATGTATTTTGTACCGCAGGGCCTGCCTTCTGCAGCACACCTGCTACCAGGCAGCCCCTCCAGCTGGCAGTGGGAAAGAAATGGCTGGGGCATGCATGAACCCGGAGCCCTAGGCAGTGAGCAGCCTCTCCAACACTCACTCCACGCAACTGGCTGTGTGAACCAAGTTGCAATGTGTCTTGATGATTTTACACACTAAGCTAAGCACCATAATTGAAGGCCACATGCACATCCCATTTAGTCATTTTCTAATCTTGTGCCATTCCATTTTTTTATGAGTAACAATTATCATTTGATATGTTCCTATCCTTTCTCTAAGTAAATCAAGAAGTCCTAGAGGAGTCAGCCTCCATCACCACCTCCAAGCTTGGTTTGCAGCAAATACGCAGTACTGATTGATTGATTGATTTCCTTTCCCTTCTTTGCATGGGTCACCACAAAAGTTTTGAGGACTATTTACGGTCCATTATTTCACTTTCAAGAAATGATTCGCCTGTGCAAGTTTCAACTCGTTGATCAGTGTTGCTGGGAGGGCTTCCACTTGGTTTTTGGGGTATTCAAAATTTTCGTAATGATGCATGCACTCCAAAAGATATACGTATTTATAGAAAGAGATGATTCAAGACAGAGGTGAATTAAAGTACCCTTAGTATGAAGCTAAAGTAAAGAACAATTGTAGGGAAATGAATATGGTGGATGAAGAAATAGAAAAGTGTTTCAAATACCTGGGCAGATTCAGGTACCAGTCTGAGGCCCACTGCCAGTGTTTTAAATGAAGTTTTACTAGAATGCAGCCACGTCCATGTATTGACTCCCAGTGTCAATGGCTGCTTTCATGCCACCCAGCAGAGTATTGTGTAGTTGTGTACAGTTGTATAGTTGTGCACAGTAGCTGTGTACTGTAGTAATTGAATAGTTGTGGCAGAGACTATATGGTTTGCAAAGCCCAAAATATTTACGTGGTCTTTGATGGAAAAATTTTACCAACCCCTGGGGACTGTGGCACAAGGAATATGTAAGTCCACTTCCAACATGCGGTCAGGGGATGAGGGGGAGACAGGGTGACAGGAGACTGCCTGTTCTAGAATAGGGGAAGCAGATAACACAGGCAGTTGTTATAAAAGGCCATAAACTGGTCCCAAAATAATATGGTCCAAAGGGCAAAGCTAAGGGTTATATTTTAGCTGGTTAGAAGGCTAGTCAGGGCTGGATGTGGTGGCTCACACCTGTAATCCTAGCACTCTGGGAGGCCGAGGCAGATGGATTGCCTGAGCTCAGGAGTTCAAGACCAGCCTGAGCAAGAGCAAGACCCTGTCTCTTAAAATAGCTGGGTGTTATGGCAGATGCCTATAGTCCCAGCTACTTGGGCAGGTGAGGCAAGAGGATCACTTGAGCCCAAGAGTTTGAGGTTGCTGTGAGCTATGACACCATGGCACTCTACCCAGTGTGATAGAGTTAATACTCTGTCTCAAAAAAAAAAAAAACTAGTCAGGAGGTGTTTGTTTGGCAGAGAGATTACTGCACGATTATTTCACTGCTTCTCATTTTAGGGTCACTTCTTAGCCTCCTGTTCTTCCGAGATGAGACATTTGGACTTCACCTTCCACAGATTATATAAAATATGCAGGTGTACATTTTGAGGGCTGGAGTGCATGAGAGGGAATTCAGGATAGTGACACATAATGGTCTCAAAGCCAAGGTATATAATCCAGGGAACTCAATCATGGAATGATCCATACTGAAATGAAAATTACACGAAGCAACTGAAATTCAGGCAAAAATAATGGGGGGGCCTTCTTTTTTTTTTTTTTTTGATGCACACTTCAGAATGATTTCCTTCAGCCTCAAGGGGTTTCTTTTCCCATGTTTTTGACACTCTTTGAATCTCTGACCTTCACTCTAAGGAAGCAGCTCAGAATCCAGAGGATTTTGTGAATGAATATTATGACTCTCACTGGAGACTTAAGCAAGACTATGCAGTGCATTTTGGGATGTTCTGAAATAAGTCTGACATGAACACCAGTAGTCCAGGACCTGCACACACAGTGGACACGCTAGGCGCCTGACAGCCACCGCTGCGGGTGTGTACAGTTATTATACAGTATGGCCAGCAGGTGGCAAGAGAGCGCCAGCTACTAACTGTAGGGGCTCCCAGCCCTGGGGTCCCCAGCAGATGGAAGGGCACTGTCTTGAGGAAAGGGTGTCTCACGTGGATAAGATAGTCAGATGATGAATCAGAAGCTAGGCTGCAGGATTAGAGACAGCATCCCTCTTGAGCCTGCTCAGAGCGGTGGTGCATCAGGAGCTAGCAGGAGGTTCTAGACAGCATTCTGGTCAGTCTCGGAACCAGCAGCATCAAGACACCAGCTTGCATGGAGTGTGGGGCGGGCGGGTGAGGTTTTCATTTAGGACGTGCCCCTTGTCCTATACTGTAAGTTCACTGCAAAAGCTGTGCAGGCACTGTGACCGCTATTCATCTCAGACTAGCGATATTAAAAAAATCAAACCAGCACGAGTAAGGCTTTAGTGCATCTCTTGTTTTGCACACACCAGGATTTTTCCAGACATCCTGCCTTTGGTGCCTAGTCCATTTCTTCTGGCAGAGGCATCTGTGAAGTGGGAATGAAGCCATCCAGGGCAAGGGACACTGAGGATTCAACAGGGTGGTGTAACATAGCAGAGCACAGGACACCGTGTCTGCTCCGTGGCTGGCAGCGTGGCAGTGCTATCATGTAGCCTGAAATCCAGAATTCTGCACCCCAGCTTCCCTTATTCCTTAATAGAAGAGGCTGTGGACCAGTTAATTCTCAAATATTCAGTATAGTTTACCTCGGAAAAGCTGAAGTGTTACACATGCATTTGTTACCTAATCATGGATTCTGCTTTTCCTCTCCCCATTAAACACCATCAGAAATGGAAAGGGTGATGGTTAATTTTAAGTTGGTCAAGTTATTCAACTTGACTAAGCTATGGTACTCAGTTGCTTGGTCAAAACCAGGCTAGACATTGGTGGGAAGGTATTTTTTTTAGATCTGCTAAACCCACCACCCCAGGGGCAGGCTTCATCTAATAATCAGTTGAAGGCTACAGGCAAAGACTAAGGTTTCGCTGAGGGGAAGGAGTTTTCTCAAGCCTGCAACAGAGAAGCCCTGCCTGAGTTTCCAGCCTGCTGTCCTGCAGAGTTTAGATGCTGCAATTTGGAGTCCCAGTTTCACCTCATGTGAGTTTCCAGCTGGGGCCACGCTATAGATAATTCCAGACCTCTCAGACCCCACGACCACATGAGCCAATCTCTTAAAATAAATCTATATATGTAAGTACACATACACATTCTTATCTGTGTGTACATATCTCCTATTTATTCTGTTTCTCTGGAAAACCTAACACAGAAGGTCAGGGGGTGAAAAACTCAATCACGCAGGAAATATGTCTACTTTTTATAACCTAGTTAGTAATACGGGGTAAAGTCTTGGCATCACCAATGGAAGCTTCCTTGGGCTCTTATCTAGAAAACCAGTACAGATTTAATTTGTTTTTCAATCAATATTGTGGTTCTTATTGTTACCAGACTGTTGTGTCTCTGCATAACATTCCCTGTGGGACTGGAGCACAGGTCAGCCTGGCTTTAGCTCTCATTCTCACTGTCAGAGCACGTAGGCACATTTCCACTATCTGCCATCAACATGATCTCATAGGAGGCCTTCCCGCATGGAGCTGCCCCATCTGAAGTCACTACTCAGCCCTTCCAGCCGTTTTCTGGTCCAGCTCCCCCACAGGGCTGTCAACCTGGGTATTTTGTTCCTTGTCATAGTATGCCACAGTTGGTTTTAAGTTGTATTAGTTAACCAGAGAAATATAGTAGTGACAAGAAACTATCTTGGTGAAGGCCCAATTATCCATTCACCTTTTTAAAAATGATTATTTCTTTTCCAATATGAGTCTCTCCAAACTCTTCAGTATTTCTTGATTGCCAAAAACAAAGCAAACCAAATATAAAACGGAAACTCTGGAGCCTCAGCAGAGTCTCCCACTAAAGAGTCAGAGTTTAACACTAAATGATCTCTTGAGCCTCTCTCCTTTTTACGTGTTAATGGGAAGCAGCTACTTACGACACAGGACTATTTAGAGGACTTCATTTCCAAAAGTTAATATTCAATCTGTTGAAGCTACACATGCAAAACCTTCCACTTAAGTTCTTTTTAATACATCTTATTACTACATTTACCAGTATCACGAGTTTTTAAAAAATCACTTTTAATGGGACTTTACCAATGTAGTAAACTGAACTTTAAAACTAAATTTTAAAATTTAACGTAATTGATATCCTAACTAATTGATTTTAAAATTTAACATAATTGATATCCTAACATAATTGATATCCTATCCTCCTAATTATCTCAAGTAACTCTTGTTGAAATAAGTTAAACTCATTCATATGAGGAATTATAAGCTATTTCAAATAGTCAAAAGTTTATTCAGGGGCGGCACCTGTGGCTCAAAGGAGTAGGGCACCAGGCCTATATGCTGGAGGTGGCAGGTTCAAACCTAGCCCTGGCCAAAAACTGCAAAAAAAAAAAATAATAATAATAATAATTCAGAAATTTTTCAATTTAAAATCACAAGCCTATTATCGCTTATTCAATTGCATACTTTAAAATTAGAATCACAAGGTTAAGGAACATACTCTTAAGACCAAATTTTCTTTAAACTTTATGCATAATCATATAATTTAACACAACATCATTACTACAAAGTTAGAATTTCTTTCTCTCTCTTTTTTTTTTTTTTTTTTTGACAGTCTCATTCTGTCAGCCTTGGTAGAGTGCCATGGTGTCATAACTCATAGCAACCTCAAATTCTTGGATTCAAGCTATCCTCTTGCCTCAACATCCCAAGTAGCTGGGACTATAGGCACCTGCCATATGCCCAGCTAGTTTTTCTGTTTTTAGTAGACATGGGGGTCTCACTCTTTCTCAGGCTAGTCTAGAACTCCTGAGCTCAAGGGATCCTCCCACCTCAGCCTACCACAGTGCTAGGATTACAGGCTTGAGCCACCCTCGCCTAGCCAAGTTAGAGTTTCTTAACATGTCTTCCCTTAATTCTAAACCTTCCTATGATAAAGGATGCTTTCCTAGTACTGAAGCAGCTGTTTTGAGCAATTGGGGTGTTCACACTCAGGAGTATCAATCATTAATAATCAGAGAGCCTGAGCCTGGACTCTCCTCTGTGCTCACTCCTGCCAACCCAAGCCTGACTTTGTAGTATCTGTGCCCTCCTAATGGAGGTCTTAGCTACAGGCCCTAGTTCCAAGTAACATTTCCCTAAATCTCCGTCTATTCACAGAAGTCTGTGTCCCCAGCCAGTCGGCTCTCTCATATAACTGGACTCAGCGATCTGCTACTGCCTACCTAACCCTATTTTGCTTTCTCCTAAAGACATCTGAATGAACAGAGACTCTCCCTGGCTTTCAGTGGCTCTCTGTAAGGATGCCAGAATAAATAGGTCCCAAGAGGTATACAGACTAAAAAATCCCCTTAATTTCTGATTTAACAGGTGTTCTGTATTTCTAGCTGCTAAATCTTGCAATCTACCATCCAGTTGGCCTTTTGTTGGCCTTGGTGAGGGCATCACTGGTCTTATGAGACTTCTCCACCAGCCAACTAATAATGCCAGTGCCTCCTTTCAAAATCTTAGGCTCTGCTCTGAGTTACCCTCCCTCTCCTCTATTTCTACACAAATCTAACAATTTTTTTTTCAGTTCTGTAAAATTCTATATATTTTTGTTCACTCTGCTTTTTTTTTTTGAGACAGACTCACTATGTCACCCTCAGTAGAGAGCTGTGACATCACAGCTCACAGCAACCTCTACTCTTGGGCCTAAGTAATTCTCTTGCATCAGCCTCCCAAATAGCTGGGACTAAACAGATGCCCACCACAACACCCAGCTATTTTTTGTTGCAGTTCTCATTGTTGTTTTAGCAGGCCCATTGTTTTCCAAAGCATCAAAAGGCTGGGTTCAAACCCATCAACCTCGGTGTATGTGGCTGGCGCCATAACCACTGTGCTATGGTGCTGAGCCGTTCACTCTGCTTTTAAAAGACAAAGACAACTCTTTTTCTTCTTCTTCTTCTTTTTTTTTTTTTTTTGCAGTTTTTTTTGGCCAGGGCTGGGTTTGAACCCACCACCTCCGGCATATGGGGCCAGCTCCCCCTGAGCCACAGGGGCCGCCCCAAAAGTCAACTCTTTCATGTAAAAAACAAAACAAAAAAGCCCCACAAGGGGCACCGTTCCATCCTCCTCCATCAGCAAACAAGGCACCTATTACCACCCTTAACAGGTGTGTGCTCCAGCTGCAGCCGTGCCCTTCCTGGTGAGTCTATCTAGAACCTCCACTTCCTCGGACAGAGAACCAGGCGCACACACAAGCACAGAGTCTGAACACTCAGCTCTAGCCCAGTGCACTCACACTAGGGCACCACGCACCTTGCTGAAATACCTAAACTGACTACAGATTCAGCAAGTAGAGGCCTCCTCCCAAGTAGCCTTCTGGTACCCAGAAGAAAGAAAGGAGAAAGCATCTGTTGGTGGAAAAATGGGGACCAAAGGGGAAGGTGTTTTTTAGGGGGCTACTTCCACTCCCTCACTACGTTACCCCACCTGAGCGCATAGCAGAAAGCTCCCGCTCCTCCCAGCCAGACCCATTCACACCCCTGCTGCCTATGTGCTCAAAATACTTCCCTGTGCAGCTCAAGGGGCAAAACTGAGGCATCGACTGAGTGTCTGGAACCAAGTCAACACAAGCAGCGGGTCAGAGGAACTCTCACACCAAGGCCTGAAGCGAGACCGACTCTGGCAAGAGAGAGGAGCGTGTCCTGACCTGGCATGATGGGCTTCTTGCATTCCTGGCACTTGGACGAATACTCGTGGGAATAGCAGTCGGTGCACAGCAGCTGGTCCTCCTTGGCAGCGAAGGGCTTGTCCACCAGCGAGCTCCTGCACTGCGAGCAGTGGAAGCAGGCCTCGTGCCAGTGCCGGTCCTTGTAGGACAAGTCCTGTGGGGCCAAACCACACAAGAGAGTCAGAGCAGGACAGGAGGGCTTGGACCCACAGCGCACGGGCCTGGTGCAAATCTGCAGGGCACACAGGAATGAAGGTGGGCCGAGGCTGAGATGCACCACAACCACCTGCCTGCTGCAGCCAGAAAGGCCAGGTCTTTGCTCTCGCCTTGTTTCTAGAGCAGCAGGTTAGAAAGCTGTGTGTGCGCGCTCATGTGTGTGAGAAGGAGATGCTTTGGAAAACAAATGGCTTTCCCTTGGGTACTGCCTTGAAGAAAGAGAAACAGATGACATGGAAACTTATCACTGCTTCTCATACCACATACGGTGGGAAACGGGCTGTCGGAGGAGCTCAGCCCACTGTGGGGAGGGGCGTGGCAGAGGAGCCCTGGGTGTCGGGACCTTCAGAGGAGGTGCTGGCGGGAAGGGGATCAGGAAAGACTTCTCGTGGAGGTGCCACCAGCCGAATGTGGCAGCCCCAAGGATGGCAGTGAGGGGGAGTTTGATGGATGCGGGAAAGGTAGGTGCTGGCATTCAGGCAGGAAGTTTCCATGTTTCCTTCCATCCTGAAGGCAGTGGAGAGCCACTGAATAATTTTAAACAGGAGAGGGAGATACCCAGACTCGGGGTGACCAATGGATAAGGACGGGGGATGAGGTGGAGTAGGAGGAGGAAGGGGCTGCACGGGATTTCCGCCACAGGAGGCACAAACAGGTGTCTCAGGCCCGAGAGGCACAGAGAAGTCAGAGTCTTTCTAGTAAAGGGTCAGAAAGGGAAAGGACCCCCGAGAGAAAACTCTGCCTCCCTGATCTTGCCTGAAGAATAGGCAAGAGAGCACAGGCAATCAAGCCCCGCTACCCTTGATCTTGCCTGAACAGGAAGATAGCGTCGACATTTGCCATTTATTTATTGATGCATTGATGTATTTACTTATCTAGAGACATGGTCTCACCCTGTCTCCCAAGCTAGAGTGCAGTGTCGTCTCAGCAACCTCAAATTCCGGGGCTCAAGTGATCCTCCTGCCTCAGCCTCCTCCCAAGTAGCCTTCTGGTGCCCACAACCATGCCTGGCTATTTTAATTTTTTTTGTAAAGACAGAGTGTGTATGGCACAGGCTGGTCTTAAACTCTTGGCCTCAGACAATCCTCCTGTCTCACTCTCGCCATCCAAGTGCTAGGGTAACAGGTCTGAGCCACCACACCTGGTGCATATTTGCCTTTTTAAAATGACATACTGAAAATCCCAATACAAAATTAAAATAGCAGCCTATTTATATCCAGCTTTGCCTTAGAAAGGATCTTTTTCTATTGCTGCCTTTCTTTGTATTCCCAGTTCTGACCCCAAGCCATCATCCATTTATTAATGAGGCAGAAACAGAATTTTAGGCCACCGCACAGTTTCCTGGGCCAGCTTCCAGATCTCGGGTATCATGAGCACGGCAGGAGGGCTGCCCAAGATGTCTCTGTTACTGACACCAAAGCCAGAGCTGGAGTTACGCCGAGCGTAAGATGTGAAAAATGCATATGCCCAACTCAATTAGAAAGTCCTGAAACACCAACGCAACCCTCCTGGAACAAGCAGTTCTCTTTTGCAGAAACATCATTGTATACGTATGTGTTTCCCCAGAACCTCGAACCAAACTAAAATTATTTGATTTGGTGATCTCTTTGCACATTTTGTTTTCATTCATGGAACTTTTAAAAATGTGGCCATTTAAACACTTGGGAGCCAGTCCCACCTATGACCTCACTATGAGGAGCCTGCTGTATGCTGGTCCCTCTGGGCCCATTCCTGTGGGAAGTTTGCTTCCTCAAGCACCAGGGAGCAGGATTATTGCTCATGCAAGATGATAAGAATACAAGTGAGATGAACACAGAACGTTCTCAAAGCAGCACTGAGTGCCCTGCGAGACTGGTCCCCACCCCAGCCCAGCACTCCTGGGTATCAGTGGGTCCTCTGAGGTAGGCGCCACATCTCAGGGGACCAGAAGGGCAGCTTACTGATGAGCCCGGGCCTCTCCATCCTTGTGGACCCAAACAGAGGGGTGGATGCTGTGGGTGGAGGACTAACTTGTCTTTTGCATGTTTAGCTTGAAGTGTTTTTAAACATACTGGGAGAAATTCACCTGTGCTTTTTTTAGTTATTTTGACAACTGAAATAAAGTACAAACTACTAAAATTCGAATTACTGTCTGTGTAAGTGAACTCATTATAAACTGCAAAGCCCATAGTCTGCATGTGTACACAGCCATCATTCAGCACTAGTGTGCCCTCTATTCTTCCCAGGCACACATCCCATCTTCGAAAAGAAATCGAGGTCCTAATGATGACGATTACTACCACGTTGTCAGTTTCTTTCTTTTTTTTTTTTAGACAGAGCCTCAGGCCCTCACCCTGGGTAGAGTGCTGTGGCATCACAGCTCACAGCAACCTCCAGTTCCTGGGCTCAAAAGAGAGTCTCCTGCCTCTGCCTCCCGAGTAGCTGGGACTACAGGCGCCCACCACAACGCCCGGCCATTTTTTGGTTGCAGCCACCATTGTTGTTTGTCGGGTCCGGGCTGGATTCGAACCCGCGAGCTCAAGTGTACGTGGCTGGCGCCTTAGCCCATTGAGCCACAGGCGCCAAGCCGCAGTTAGGGGCACTACACAGTAAGTATTACTGAAGCTCAGAGAAATTGGGTAACTTGCCCACAGTCACACAGCTGGGACAGAGGTAAGCCAGGCTTTGAGTTCAAGTCCTTCTGATTCAAAGGGATTCTATTTCCACTGAATCAAACCAGCTGAAATCCTGGTAGAGTCTTTGCTTTCAAAAACAGTAGTCTTTTTTTTTTTTTTTTTTTGAGAATATCACTCTTTTGCCAAGGGTAGACTTCTATGGCATCATCATAGCTCACAGGAACCTCAAATCCTTGGGCTCAAGCAATCCTCTTGCCTCAGCCTCCCAAGCAGCTGGGACTACATGCACCCACAACTACGCTGGGATAGTTGTTTTTATTTTTTGTTTAGACAGAGATTCACTCTTGCTCAGGCTGGTCTCAAAACTCCTGAGCTCAGGCGATCCACCCGCCCAGCTTCCTAGAGTTCTAGGATTACAGGAGTGAGCCACTATGCCTAACCCAAAACTGTAGTCTTTATGAGAGCTGTGTGTGTGTGTATCCGTTAAAAAAATTTAGAAACAACCAAACTCATAACTTTCATAACCGTACACTGTAGTTTGTACTCAGTTAAATGCAACTCAGCATCGCCCATGTTTAGACTTTAAGGAAACTGAATAAACCATGTAAGAGCAATGGTCAGCCTAACTGAAGCAGCATTGGGGTTTTTAATCATGCTATCGCTGTCATAATGCTGATTGTGGAATGAATGCATTAAGGATAACTTTTATATGGAAAACAGTATGACAGTTCCTCAAAATAGTAAAAGTAGAATCACCGTATGACTTATCAGGCGGGGTCTGGCATACCCACATGCACAGCAGAATTTATTTTCACCTGCTATGGAATAATCGGACCTTCCTTTTTAATTTCCAGGACGCACTAATACCCAGGAGTGCTGGGCTGGGGTGGGGATCAGTCTCACAGAAGTCTCGAGTGCCCAGTCTCGCAGGGCACTCAGTCCTGCTTTGGGAATGCTGAATTGCGTTCAGCTGGGTACAAACCACTTCCTGCTTCCAGTCCTCTGATGGATGAGTGAGCCAACAAACTGTAGTCTACCCATACAGGGACTTTTATTCACCTTTAAAAAGGAAGGAAATGCCAGCTCATGCTCTGAGACGCATGAACCTCGAGGCCACCAGGCTGAGTGAAGTAAGCCAGTCACAGGAGGACAAACGCTGCATGGCCTCTACCCTCCGTGGAAGTACTTAGGGTAGTGGAATGCACAGAGACAGAAAGTGGACGGTGGGTGCCAGGGCTGGGACGGGGCAGGGAGTTCAAGTGTTGGAGGGGTGCGGAGTTTCAACTCTGCAGGATGAAGAAGTTGTGGGGATGGGTGTGTCACAATGTGAATGTACTTACTAAAACTGATCTGTACACTGAAAGCGGTTAAGACGGTATATTTTGTGTGTATTTTTCCATCGTTTAAGAAATTAAAAAGTAAGGTCCGATGATTCCATAGCAGGTGAAAAACACTTTTTCAGAAGTTAGTCACACTCCCTCTGTGCAGACAAATCACCTCAAAAGGGACTGCTCTGCTGTGAAAAAGCTGCAAAATGTGTTCCGTGATCGGTGAATCACTGCCCGCCTGAGAGGGAGGAACGCAGAGGAGCGGGGCTTGAGGTGGAAGATGTCTGTTCAGGCGCCACACAGGGAGGGGTCACTTGTTATGAGTGGACAGAAGATTGGCCAGTCCTCAGATGGAGGGAAGCGTGCACCAGCATGGCCAGGCACACACAGAAGTGCCAGTTAAAGGGTCGTGCGAACGGAAGAAACCGCAGACATCTATTTTTCCCACAGGTAAAACATGAGAACAGAAGAGCTGCGATTTAAGACCGATTTGTTGACAGAGGCGTTTGACGCTCTAAATCATCCCTCTAAAACCTGAGTGCTTGCCACTAACCATCACAGCAACACTTGCGTCACCTCTCCAAAGCATGGGCTGCTTTGTCTCGGCCCACCTCAATGTCATCTGCTACTTCCCAGTGCCCAGCAGAGAGCCACGGCACCTCGGCCCCTGCCTGCAGCTGTCCTCCCCTTGAGAGCCGGGCCTGGGAATGCTCCTCTCCTACCCCGGACATCTGGGCAGGGCAGGGCAGAGCAGAGGTGAGGGTCGGCCTAGGACAGAGACGACAGAGCCCCCTGGTGGCGCTCTCCCAGCGATGGTTTCCTGGGGCCATCGGAACTCACCTACACGACGCTTCTCCCGTCTACCCCTGTCCTGCACACACACCCCCCTGCATGAATACGCCATAACTGAACTGTTGATTCAAGGAAGTCTGACAATTCTCAAAACCTCTGACAGAAACTATTTTCCCGAAGATAAATACCAATGTATGATTATGTTCTTAAGTCCTGTGGTGTACAATAAATTAAAATACTCATCAAAGACGCCTGCACCACTGCTGCTGGTGGGT
Source organism: Arctocebus calabarensis (assembly GCA_963573935.1). Taxonomy (NCBI): domain Eukaryota; kingdom Metazoa; phylum Chordata; class Mammalia; order Primates; family Lorisidae; genus Arctocebus; species Arctocebus calabarensis. The sequence continues at coordinate 17,910 of CAUYON010080985.1, forward strand.
CCTCAGTGGGAAGAGAATTGCCCCACCCTGCTTTCCCAGCTGTAGACAATGAGAAACTTCCTGGGCCTGTAATTTCTGAGCACCTGCTGCCTGCGAGCAGGTGGGGTGGGACAGTGTGGGGGCCACATGCCATATCCCTTGTATCACTTTGGGCCCAGTGCCCTCTGGAATCTCAGGAGCATGTGACTGAAATGCTTAGCTATTCAACCTAGGGGTTGAACTCAAGGGCCTTAGAGCCAGACAGACTAAATTCAAATCCTGACTCTGCCATGTACCAGCTACATGGCAGATACATGACTGCCATGCAAGTCATTTAAGCTCTCTCAGCCCTAAGAAGAACGTCCCCCCTGCTGACTGTGAGAACAGAATGAGCTAATGCATGTCAAGCACTCCTAGCAAGTGGCAGTAAACTGCAAGCTCTGGGGGGATGTTAGTGTTAGCCATTATTCACATCACTACTAGGGGAAACGGTTGACAAGTGTCACCTGCTGAGACTGCATTTCCTTACTAAGACAGTAACATTAATTAGAATTCTGTCATCTTTGGCTGGGTGCGGCAGCTCACACCGATAATCCTAGCACTCTGGGAGGCTGAGGCAGGTGGACTGCTTGAGCTCAGGAGTTCAAGACCAGCCTGAGCAAAGTGAAACCCTGTCTTCACTAAAAGTAGAAAAACGAGCCAGGCAGTAGAGCGGGTGCCTCTAGTCTCAGCTACTTTAGAGGCTGAGGCAGGAAGATTGCTCCAGCCCATGAATTTGAGGTTGCTGTGAGCTACGACACCATGGCACTCTGACTGGGGTGACAGAGTAAAACTCTGTCTCAAAAAAAAGGAATTTCTGCCATCTTAAAGCTCCCAAATTACTAACTTTATCACTTCACTTTTATATAGGGCTTTTTCATCTCCTCAGCCCTTTAAAATTCTTTTTCTAAATACTTCATGCCTATTTTGAGCCATGACAACTCTAGTAAGTAAAGTTTTACTTTCTTCCTACAGGAGAGCAAATTTAACATAACAATGCTAAAAAGCTGCATTTTCTGCAACATTCTCACTGACCGTGATGATCCAACAGAACTAAAACATGCTCCTGCTTTTACCTGGCACGCTGGCCCCTTTGCCAGTTGATTCCCTGTGCTTCCCAGCCTGTCCCCTGCTCCAGTCCCGCGTCACAGCTCCACACCTTTGAAATGCCCTCCCCCTCCTCTGCACCCAGCAGGCTCCAATCTCACCCGCTCCGAGCTCCTCTAGCCGTGCACCACCCAAGTGAACATAGCACCATAAAGAGCCTATCTTTTACATCTCTTTCAAGGTCCTATTGGGAAACCCGTACCTAACTCGCCAGGCTCTCGGGTTTCCCCATCCTTCTCTTTCCTGGGCTCTCAGTTTGAGTTCTCTTTGGAAGTCTGGGTCAAGTTAATCAATTCCTGCCACTGCTTCCTTCTGGACTTAACAAAGTTCACACTAATGCAGAAAGTGAGAAAAGACTTTATGGCAAGAGGAAGGTAACTCAATACTACCAACTTTTGATTTTTTTGTAAGCTTTTGGCCAACATGGTATTCCCCTCTGAGCCTTAGGCCAAGGCAAGATTTTAGCTACATGATTGCCTGGAGCTTAATGATAGATTGGAAAATGGCGCCAAAGGCCAAGGAGCAGGATGATAATCCTTTAGAACCGGGTGTCTGAAGCTGTACTTCACGTTGCGCTCTGAGCATTTGCCTGTGCAGACCTCGTGGCCTCATCTCATCTAGCTTCATTTTGCTGTTTTCCAAATCCTCCATCCGGAGCAGCAGAAGAGAGTCCAACAGTCATAGCACGGAGATGCCAAGAGATACAAAGTTAGGAAACAGAAACTCACTGTCAGACTTTTTCAGGAATGTTAAAATGTCCTAGAATTATCCTGGTTTTAAAGATCAAAAGAGAGAGAGAGAAAGAGAAAGAGAGAAAGAAAAAAAAAATATCTCTTATACTTCCCAGAGGAAAAAAAATACTGAGGCTAATCTTGTGCTCATAGGAAGGTCATAAATTGCAGCCAAATGTTGATAAACATGGAAGATTAGGCCCATACACTTCCTTTCAGATTTTTTATTTTTCCATTTCAGAAATGTTCCTCTCAAGGGCCATTTGGCTGCAAATGTGTCCTCACTGAAACTTCTGTTAAGCCACAGTGGTACGTTGCCTGGAGGAGGCTCCGGGCCCAGGGTCACGCCTGACTGAAGCGGCCAGCACACACCCTCTCTCCCCTGTACACTGTTCTCCTGCGCTGGGGACCCTGGGGCTCCTGATTTCCCCAAACCAAACCATTCCTCAAAACCACACAGTTTCGCTATACAAATGGACTCTCGTGTCATTGGTGCTCAGCGTTTTGGAAAGATGTTCTGCTTTGAGATTGTCAGGCCACCATGTTTAAAACCAGGTATTGTCTCTAATGCTCACCAAAAAATGCACGGCGCAGATGTGACAGCAAAGGGCCCTTCCAGGCCTGCCTACACACGTCAACGCCTTCAGTTCCCCTGACAGCCCCGTGAGATAGTCAACCCCCACGCACAGACATGGAAACTGAGGCCCAGAGGCAACACGACCTGTCCACGTCGCACAGCTCATGGAAGACGGGAGACAGGTCTGAAGCGAGGCAAGGGTTGGCTCCGGAGTCCTGTGATGTGCCTGCTGGGTGTGGTGCCCTGAATCCTGTGATGTGTCTGCTGGGTGTGGTGTCCCGAGGTCCTTCTTTTGAAGCTCATCCTAGTCCTGAGGACCTTGCTTCATTAAAGTCCCTTCAGAAATGGATTTTTTCTCTTATAGGAGGATGTCCAAACAACCATTCACGTTTTCAGAGCTTGTTACAAACTCTGTAGACAAATTCTACTCAGGAGATCTAAGACTGGCTCATAAGAATTTTTAAAAGTGCCAGGTTGCCAGGAACCCTAAGAGCGAGACAGGAGCAGATGCTCTTTCCAGAAGGCCCAGGGAGACCAGGGGGAGAGGCCTGATGAGCTTACGCCCCTCGCCACCCTTCACTGGGAACCTTCCAACAGGGGCATCCAGGTTTAACCTGGTTGTGTGAAAACCTTAGTTTTCTATTTCAGAGCCCCTGGTTGCTTTCTGCCAAGAGACCTCGGCAGTTTTCTGTCCTTTATCAAACATTTATTAAGAGACCTTCACAGTGTGAGGGGTGGACTCATATCAATTTGATCAATTCAATGAAGTTTCCAATCTAATTAACTACAAAGCTAGAAAGAGAGTCACAGAAACAACTTCAATGTCATTTCTGTAGCACAGTCATTGCCCTCTGAAGGGGTCCAGGACAAAGGCAGGGCCTTTTTTCAAAGGTCACTTGACAGAGACCAGGCAGAAACTTCTTATTTAGAGGACTGACCTGGTGCCAGACAGGATGGCACGTAGGGTAAGGACCCACCACATCTGGGTGCAGATTCTACCTCTGCTACTTCCTAATCCCATAACCTGGGACAAGATTCCCAACCTCTCTAAGCTTCAATGGCTTCTTACAAAAGAGAATGAAAAAAGTTTTTACCCACAGAGTACTATAAAGAATTTAGATCATGTAATTAAGGCATTGACAAGTATTCACATGACATGTGGTAGCTTTTATGATTACTACTGGAAGTTAAATCCTGTATTCTAACCTTAGATTGGCATACAGTTTTTTGTTTATTATTACTTTTTCCTCTTTGCGGCACCCTCTAAGGCTCACAGGTGGGTGTGGCAGCCTTTCCAACTTAGGCAACCCTTGCAGCGACATGGAAAATTCACAGTCTGAGCCAGGCATGTGGCCCAGAGTTTATTAAAATCACCAATTTGTGAAACACACAGTGCTAGCAACCATCTCTGGAGTTACTGGTCAGCCTGTTTTTTCTTTAGTTTCTTGAGTTCTTGAAGCCTGAACCTTAGGTAGATCCCCAGTCCCCAGCCCTCAAAAAACTATAGTCAATAATAAGTCTACAAAAATATTTTGCTTTTATCAAGTATCCAAGAAAAATTTCAGAAAGGGTGTAAAGTCAGAGGATCGTAACATTTTTAGTATTGTCTGTTCTCAACTATTCCACTGGCCATAGAAATCAATGCTTTTTGCCATTTGAGATCAAGAATTTTCCAAGAATAACTTAATAAAAATAAAGTATAATTGAGTGACTGCACAGAAATGCTATTCAAATATACTATGTAAGCTGACTATGGAAACAGGTTCTGAAGTCTTGCCTGTCTCATTTAAGTCAATTAGTACTCTCAAAGTTAGCCTAATTCCCACAGGCTTGCTAACATTTTAAAAGTATACATATGAATATGTCCTTTAGACAGAGTTAACTGAGGCCCACGGTGGCTGTGCTATTTTAAGAAAAGAGATTGGCCACCAGATCTAAGAGCTCAGTTGCTCTATCAGGCGCCTTGCCTGCCAGGACTTTTAGCTTTACTTCCAGAAACAACAGGAACATTTTTCCTACCACTGCTTCCACTACAAAATCAAATACTCAATGGCTTTTGAAAGGCAAGAAAACCACCCCCCAAATACTCTAAAGCCCCGAATGGCAGGGTCTAACTTCAACGCATCATCTCTTTTTGTTCCAAAATGTAGAAAAATCACACAGTGTAACCCCACGTATCTGAAAACATTAATCTGGGTTGAAAAGTTCAGCATGATTAACTCCTGACTTTGGGGCAGCCTTATTGGTTTTGGCCCCATCCGGGAGACTGTTGTTTATTTGCTCATAAAGTATCTGCGGAAGGGTGACTGGTTTCAAGGGCCTTTCCACTAAATCTCACTGGAGAAGTATTCGGTGATTTTTGTTTTGTTTTTACTTCGGCCCCTGGTCAAGGATGATTAGCCTCAAATATCCAAAATCTTTCCTTTAAACTAGAGTTGTTCTTTGTCAGATGAGATCTGAACCTCTCTCCCACTTACATATTTCTTTTCCAGACAAAACTTTCATAAAATAATTATGTTTTCCTCTGCCTACTGGTTCTTCCTCAAACTGGACCATTTTATTTATTGTTTCCATTATGAAAATGAATGGAGAAAGAGAGTAAGACTTCTGAGAGTATGTGGAAGGATCGCGTGACCCAAAGCCCAGGGAAGCAGTCAGCAGAGAAGTGGAGGTTTGGAGCTTTATCAGGTCCGTGAATCTGCAGAGCACCAGGGCCTCGTATCTCCACAGCACAAGTGACCCCATGAAGCAGGTAGTGAGTGAGACACAGAGGCTGGGTGGGAATGGGGTGGTCTGGCGCTGAGTTCTAAACTTTGGTTTGTTGAATAAATGAAAAGGGACTGAGAGAGCTTATCTGGTACACCGGGACACACACCTGGCACAGTGGGAACGGGGAAGATGAGTGATTCTGGGAGGAGCCTCCTCTGCTCCCGGTAGCCACATCTCTGCACTTTTCAAAGCCTGCATAACATTATTGCTGAGCTGCATTTCTTTTTTCTTTTTTTTGAGACAGAGTCTCACTTGTTCACCCTTGATAGGGTGCATCTTTGCTCACAGCAACATCAAACTCTTAGATGCAAGTGATTCTCTTGCCTCAGCCTTCCAGGTAGCTGGGACTACAGGTGCCTGCCACTGCACCCGGCTATTTTTTAGAGATGAGGTCTCTCTCTTGCTCAGGTTGGTCTTGAACTCGGGAGCTCAGGCAAAGCACTCGTCTCAACCTCCCTAGTGCTGGGATTACAGGCACGAGCCACCACATTTCTTTTACACTCCACATAACCCCACTGAAGCCCGAAAGACATGTGGCTACAGCTTGGTTTCAAGCGCCCTGCTCTGTACACCCATCGTCTCTGCTTGGGGCAAAGGTCTCCTTCACACAAGATGAAAATCATCCCTCAATTGTCACCAAATACCTAGCAGCAGAAATTGACAGGGCCAGTTTTGTGATGCCTGTCTTTCCCAGGAATGAGGTGACAAAAGAGAAATGTAAGGAATATGAGCTGGATGTGTTAGAAGACCCGACCGCAGGCACAGCCCCAATCGGTCAGCAGTTATGTGCTGGCAAAATTTCTCAACGAGTACAAAGCAATGAGAGCAGCAAAAAGAAAGTAAAAGGCATGAATTGCCTTGGAGTCCACTGAGCTGTGGAGATCCCAACATGGTCCCATTCTGTGGCTATTAGGTAGCAGTCACCTGCAGTATTTGTTGGGTGTTTTAGTAGCTGCCCTGCTGGTGGAGGTATCAGGGATCACAGGGCTATGGATAGCCTCCAGGGTGGCCATCAAGGGTCCAGGTTGAATGAAGGATGTGCCAAGAAGCACAGGCCAGGGTTCAAAGCCCTCAGCCACTGGTCAGTCCCCACAGATGACCGGTGGTCTCTGCTGACCCACACTGTACTAGCCAAGGAAAGCTGGTAATTCCTGACATGCAAGCCCTTCCCCACTGAAAAGAAAAAAATACAAATCTTGTTCTTCTCTCATTAAAAGTAAAAGGGCTGGCTGGGCATGGTGGCTCCTGCCTATCATCCTAGCACTGCTTGATGCTCAGAGGTCGACAGGCAGAGGCAGGTGGACTGCTTGAGCTCAGAGGTCGAGACCAGCCTGAGCAAGAGTGAGACTCCCGCCTCTATGAAAAATAGAAAAAACTAGCTGGGTATGTGGCAGGTGCTTGTAGTCCCAGCTACTTGGGAGGTATGGGCAAGAGGACCACTTGAGGCTCAGAGTTTAAGGTTGCTGTGAGCTTTGACAATGTCATGGCATTACCCAGGGTGACAGAGTGAAGCAGAAAAAAGTAAAAGAGCCCAAATTCTAAGGACTTCAGTGCTTTTATGGGCCCGTTTACCCAGGAACTACCTTTGGCTGTCTCAATTGCACATTCACTCATCCAATATTTACTGAGCGGCACTCGCTCCTCATTAGTCACCAGAGGCAAATTAAGACAGTGACAGTACCAGGAATAGACGGTACCATAATTAGAATACAGGGAGCGTACTGAGGCCACCAGGCACCAATGCCCCACCAAGGCCCTACCTAAGTGCCCATGGGCAGAAATCAAACCAGCTGGAGGGGAGAGGCTCAGGAAGGTCTAAGCCCCTCGGTGGGGGTTCCAGAGTCAGAGGTCAGTGGTGATAAGGACGAGGCTCTGGCGCACAGAAGCTGTGGGGCCCTCAGCACGTACCTTGCAGTCGCAGCCGATGGGCGTCCTGCACTCCTCACAGGTGTTGGCATAGAGGGCCTCGAAGCATGGCACGCAATAGGGGCTCTCTTCCCTCAGGATGTACTTCTTGCCAAAGAGAGATTCATTGCAATGGTGGCAGTCGAAGCGCTCAGTCATTTTGATACCAGGCTTTTCAGCAACCTGTCAAAAAGAGAAAACCCAGGCCCCAGTGAGCACTCTCCGAGTGCCGTGCTCACAGAGGCATTAACTGTCCAGCTGTCTGTGTCATCTTTAGCTAAAATGTGTCTGTTTCGTCCAGATGAATAACTGAAACTCATCCATTAATTAACCAGTCATAATTTTCAGTGAAGTCACTTATTTTTTCATTAGTTGAGCATTCCACATCTTTAAAAGTCCACCCATTGTTGATTGTCAGAAAAAGTGATCTTGGTTCTTGATACCAAGTTAGAGCTGCTGTCACAGCTGCCGTTTTGTCCCGCTTCATATGCTTCAAATGTGTGACCAAGCCTTACATCTTCCCTTTCTCCCTATCCCCAAAATAGAAAGGTAGGCATAGAAACAATATGTGCATTTCTATAAACGAAAGCTCCCTCTTATGATTCATGAATTTGAATGGGAAGAAACCACACTGGCTAAATGGAGGGACATCTGACTTGGGAATCGGAGATGAGAAGCCAAGAGAGCATTTACCCTTGACCTCAACATTGCACTAGAAGGAACAATCTGACCTTGCACAGAGAAAACATTGACCTTGCCAATGTTCCTCAGGACAAGTCATTTCTCCCAGATGAAAACATCATCCAGCAGCTGCCTCGTACCCAGAGAGCAGGACAAAAGGAAAGGCTCACTCCCAGGAAAAGGATTAGCACATCGTCGGAAATACGGTGTCTGCAGTCAATGCTACTCCACACCAGGCATGCTGCATTTTTCCAGGGTGAGTACACAGTGTGCACGCACAGCAAGGGGACAGGCTTGCTCTCCTATGACCATTCCTGTAAAAAATATTAGAATTATCTGAGAAAGAAAAAGCCTGTGATAGGAATACTTTGGAGGAGCAGATAAACGCCTCCTAGGCATTAAAAACAGAGTCCATTTTCTTCAGGAATAAACTTAACTTGCTAAAAGTGAAAAGTGTGATCAGTTGTTAAATAGGTACATGGGTTGGCTGGCTGTGTAACTTGGAGCGAGGTTTTACAACCCTAAGCAAACATGGTTCAGTGTGCAATCATTTCAAACCATTTGAGAGTGAAATCCCAGAATCAGAACCTCTAACGCAAATAAAAAGTTGCTGCCTGGTTTATGATTACAACAAAATTGATAGTTTATTAATTTTCAACTCTTGTGTATGTAAGGTCCTGACCACTGTCAAGCAAGGAAGGGAACATCTCTCAAGTGTCTGGACTTGGTTGTTTCTGTGTTTATGGGATATTTTTCTTCCAAAAGCAATAAATATGCAGCTGGACACATGTGGCAAGATCCATCCTTATAAATCGCTCTTCCTGGAGTTAAAGAAAACATCGGCTGGACATTCTTGTGATAACATCACAAGATGAGGCTCTTGAGCATTTGAGTTATTATTCTGAAACTCAACGTATAAATATTCCCGTACTGAGGCCATGTCAGGCTGCAGCAGCTAGGCCAGCGGCAGATCCAATGCTTTTCTATAATTCTTTGGTTATTGGCCTTGAAAGTGACTGTCGTTTACATTATCAAAATTGACAACCATCTTTTCCAATATATATATTTTTCCCATAAAGGCTGCCATTTAGCTGTGGGACAAAAGGCTCATGGCCTATTCTGTTCACACAAACAATAATGATTTGGGAACTGGAAGTAAGAACCACGAAGAGAGAGCTATAAATCACAGAATTTTATCTATGACAACTTCCTCAGTTTATGGATGGAAAAACTGAAGCATTATTAATGACATACGAGCATTCGTCAAGCTTTCTCAGATAGCAATCTAACTTAGAGAAAACAAACTCTAGTCTAAATCGAAAGGTGGTTCCATGTGGGTCTGTATAAGCACCAGCTGTGCTAGGGAAAGACAGTAACAGACTGTGCCAACAATCCCTACAACTCCTTTCCTGTGTTTGCAGCCAGGGAAAGGGGTGTACCTATATCTTCCTTCAAGGTTATGATCATGATGCTCACATGGGTCATTACAACAGTTTCGAGATACACAAAAATCAAGAAATGTAAAATTCGCATAGAGGGAAACAAACGAAGCCCTTCCAGCAGCACCAATAAGCCCAGCAAGTTGAAACTTGCATGAGTGACTCCAAAAGGATCCTGTGGACTATTTCTTGCTGTTTCTTGCAAGTAAAATTACAGGTCATACTACAGACTGTCTCAAAACTTTCGTAGTGACCCACATATACCTGGTCCAATACCTCGGGGACCAAGACAGAAAAACATCTAAGGAAGTAAACTCTAAGAATAAGTAGGGCTCCATGTTTTCTCAGAGTACGACTGAGGCCGTCCTGTGATGAATGTCATCACTGACACCAAATCCCAGCAGGGACAATGTGGCGGCTGCATGTGCTCAGTGGGTCCAACTGACTGTCCCTATGGTCCAGCTCCCATTTCTCCAGAATTATTTCTGATGACCGCGGAGCCCTCTCTCACCTTGTTCCTTACCTTCTCTAAGAGGTCACTATAGTCTTAACAGTTAGCACAGTATTTCTGCTTCAATTAGCAGGGCAGAGAGTAAAATAAGCATCCATCCCACCCGAGGAGTGCAGTGGAGCACACTTTATTTCAATAAGTGTCTTAAGGATTTCTAACAAATTGCATGAAGCAAGAATCTGAATAAACAGTCCATAACAAACGAGAAGGCACAGAGCTTCCCTGCTCTCACACAGTGTTTAAAACCAATTCTTCCTTAATGCTACCAAATAGAATATTCTTTTTAAAAATCACGTGAAATTACACCATCAATCTTAAACCTTTTTTAAGGTGAAAATATATCCTACATTAGAAAGCCCTTATAACTTGCAATTTTTTTAGTCCTACAAGATACCCGATCATTCATTCAATTTATCCATTCAGGAAACATGGGTGGAGCTAGAACGGCATGTCAGATGTCAGGCAGAGTGCTGGAGATACAAAGACAAGTAAGCTACAGGCCCCTCTCCCCCTAAAATACTTGAAGTCTAGTGAGGAAAAGAGATCGACAGCAGATTGATTACTAAGCCCCGTGGGAGGACATGCCGCGGGCGCAGAGGTACGGTGTGCACCAGAGGAGCACTGGAGAGAGAAGGCGGGCGTCCTGAGTCAGGACTGGGTCAGCTAGGTGAGCCAGCCTGGTCAACGGGCACAGTGAGCAGAGCTAGGAAGGAGACAAGAGGCAGAGTGGGGTGAGGAGACACAGCCCAGGAAGACAGGCAAGGAAGACCTGGAGCCTTGTTCCTGGCTGCGGATGTGCCCTGCAGGGAGTGGACATTGCCCATGTGTCCCCATTCAGTCTGCACAGTGCCGAGGGGGACACAGACAACCCCACTGCAAGTCCATGGCACGGAAGCCTGCCTTTGCTATGCAAGACTTGGAGAGGTAAAACCCAGGCGAGTGACTCCTAAAATTGCTTCCCGGATGTCAAGAGTTCACTTCTGAATCATTCTTTCAAATGAAAGCGGGACATCTGGGTCCTAGAAGGATTAGTGGGGCTAAGTGTGTGCAATCTGCTTGCCCTCTCAGAACTCTGCACCCTCTTGACGGGCTACCAGGAATTCCCACCCTTTGGCTGGTACACAGGAATGCTGAGAGAATTAGGCAGCAGCATGCAGGGAGACACCTGAACATAAGGTGTGACCACTGTTGACTTGTTATTTCATTGAATCAAATCTAATTAAAGTGTCCTGTAGTGCTCATTCTTTACCAGGGTTAAATCATTCTCTGATGTCACTCCGCCTTCGGCTCTGAACCACCAGAATGTTTGAAAAAGCTGGAGCTGAGGGTACAGGCCTGACTCCACCCTGGTGAACTGAGCAGGGTGAAGCAGGTACCAGGCGCAGCTGGTAGGCCTGGAGATGGCCCAGAGAAGGCTAAGGTCTCTGAGCCTCTGTCAGCCCGGCTTTGAGTCAGATGTAAAGAATAAAGATTTGGGGAGCCCAGGGTGCAAGGATGCACAGGGCTCAATGGCTACAACAACTGATAAGTCTAAAAGTCCATCAGTTTATAAATATGATTTATTTTTTAATTTCAGATTTAAAAATTATAAAACAAAGTTTGAGTCCAGGAAATGAGGGGGGAAAGGGAGAAAGGAGGAGGACAAAAATGAGGCAGAAGAGAGGCGAGGACACTGCGCTAGGATGCTCAGGAATTTTTTATTTTTAAACCAGAAAGATTTCTTGAGAACCAAGGGAGAGGCTGGCCTAGAAGACTGCCTTCCTTGGCATGCTGGTGCAGGCCTCCAAGTTCCAGGAGCTTGGCCCATCCCTTAGACGAGGCCTAATGAGTCTGGATTTGCCACAGAAGTCTCCCCTAAGCATCCTTTCAATGCCCCTTGTATTCGACTACCTACTCAGATCTAAACCCAAAGGGCCCATGTAATCCTCCACCTCCAGCCCCCCGGATGCTCCTCTGGATCAGCCCTACTTTAGGAGACTCTAACACAATCATTTCCTAAAAAGAAGTATGTGACGGTCCCCAAGTCCTTTCTGAAACACAAGCAGCAGCAACTTTAGTATGTCAGGCCTGGGATAAAGCCATGCTCATCTTTAAATGCCACCACGGCAACAATCAACCACAGCTTTTCAGAGGCAATGAGCAAAACTGGTCCATTGTACGCAAACTCTTTTTAAAAACATATTATAATAATGCAATGCTTCCATGATCCCACCTATGCTTCCATGATCCCACCTAAGCACTGGGAAGGTAGGTGCTATGTGTCACCGAGATCTCACCAATAGATAACACACACAGGGTCAGGGCTTCATGAAAGAATGAACAAATGAATGGATGCGTGGATGAATACAAATCTCCAGGAGTACAAATGTGGGTAAAACCCAAGCATGGAAATGAAGAACATATTATGTGAACAATCCACTCTGCATAGCAAACCCAAAATGTAATGTGGTTTGGCATCTGACACCATTAAAATTTCTCATATAACAGATCCCACAAGCTTCCATCCCTGTCCTGGCCCCTCTTTCCAGATAAACTGTTGCTTCCACTCTAAGCCCATGTGAACCTACCAGGAAACACTGCCTAGCTGGGTCCAGAAACAAAACGCTGCCCAGGAGAATTTCCCACTCTGGGAAGAATGTGCAGATTCCCAGCACAGGCTCTGGGCACTAGTGGAAGGCCTTGGATGCGCTACACTGACAATGCTGTGCCTCTGTCCAGAGGCACAGGACCATCACCCCCAGAAATGTGGCCAGAGAACACCCTGCCCACTTGTGTCTTCCTCTGGATGGAAGTAACCATGTATAGACAGGGCTCACCTCCAATGCTCAGGATGCACCTGTGGCTCAAGGAGTAGGGCGTCAGCCCCATATACCAGAGGTAGTGGGTTCAAACCGGGCCTTGGCCAAAAACTGCAAAAAAAAAAAAAAAAAAAAAAAAAAAATAGAAATTCTGGTGAAAGGAAGAGGAACATCAAGGCAAGTGACAGTTTTTAAAAACAGAATGGAGCCAGGAGCAATGGCTGGCACCTGTAGTCCCAACTACTTAGGAGGCTGAGTCACCAAGATCACTTGGGCCCAGGAGTTCAAGGTTGTGCTAAGCCATTATCACACCTGTGCACAGCCATAGCATTCCAGCCTGGCCAACACAGTGAGGCTCCACCACTTTCAAAATACTATAATATATCTAGGATCCACTTGAAATCTAGTTTTAGACTTTTGTTTTTGAGAGTGTCTTACTGTCACCCAGGCTAGAGTGCCATGCCATCAGCCTAGCTCACAGCAACCTCAAACTCCTGGGCTCAATCCATCCTCTTGCCTCAGCCTGGGATTACAGGTGTCAGCCACAGTGCCTGGCTAATTTTTTCATTTTTAGTAGAGACAGGGGTCTTGCTTTGCTCAGGCTGGTCTTGAAGTCCTGAGCTCAAACAATCCTCCCACCTTGGCCTCCCAGGGTGCTAGGATTACAGACATGAGCCACCGTACCAGCCCCGTTTTTAGATTTTAGATTGCTGAATTGTGAACTATTTTAGATCATAAAATGTAAGATTGACTACATTTACCACTGTATGAGATATTTGTGGATTAATTTAATGAGCCTTTATTGAGTACAGGCAGGTATTAGGGGTATATAATAATTTGCTCCATAAACTGGTACCTTCTAAAAACTTTTAAAAAAAAGTTTTGATTTGTCTATAATAATTTTCTGTGAGACGTTTGAGTATGGTACCTGCTTTCTTCTGAATTATCCTTTGAATTCTGAATTTAAAAAAGAAACAGGGAAATAATAAATGTCAAATTTCTGACCTGAACTCCATGAATTCAAGAAGAGTCAGGCTTGTTTGATGTCCTTTGGGCTTTAGTCCAGCTGCCAAGTAACCACTGTCTTCCATGTACTATCTTAGCCCTGGGAAGCTAAGCTAAAACCCACCAGCACTGAAGGAGCTCCAGTCCTCGCTCCAAAGAATCCAAATCGCCTTTAAGATCCTATCATGTCAGTACTCTCAAAACATGTCACTTCTGGGGATATAAGAAAACTCTAGTCGGGCAAGCTGGAATGGCAGGGGGCCAAAGGCCACAAATCACAACAGTGTGGGGACAAGGGACACCCACAACCCCACCACTGCCTTCCTAGGAAGACTGAGAGAGTTAGAGATGCTTTCTGTTTCTGCACAAAACAGAAGCTACATGCTCTCACGCATCGCACGGGTCTCCTCCCAGGTGCAAAGTGCAGCTGGCTGTCCATCCCCTTCACCCTGAGCTCCCAGTCTTTTTCTCTGGCATCCAGCAACTTCCATAAAAACCAGCTTCCTCATTTCTGTCCTGCTCCTTTGTGGCATTTCTCCAGCATCAGGATTCTGTCAGACAGGCTTTGCAAACCTCCTTTACCTTCCTTCACTGACCACCTCCTTCTTAGAGTCCAAAGCTGTATCATCAAACACAGGTCTGTTTCCTGTGACCCATAAACAAAGGTCTATTTCCTTTTAGATTGACAACCTTCACATGGACAGGACTCAAGGGCACGCTGACATTTACTCTATTTACCTGTAAATACGGAGCAGCTTCTTCTTTTATTGCCACAGACTAAATCAAGACAGTAAATGGATGACAAAGCCTGGGGATGGGTGTGACAGCGCTTGATGTACCAGTTCAGACCAGGCGTGAGGTGGCCTACAAGAACTGGCCTGGTGCTGGGACACCAGACGCTCCCCCAGACCTCTCCTGGCATTTCCACACAGGGAGACTCCCAGGAGCAAAGCAGTAATTGAATCTTACACAAAAGGAGAATTGAGCTTGGGTAGGGAGCATTTTTCGGTCAAAGTTATTGGGGTTTTCCAGAGAAACAGAACCAGTAAGAGATACAAATGCACCTAAAGAGACTCATTACAAAGACTTGGCTCATAAAATTATAGAAGACGAAAAGTCCCCCATTGGCAGACTGGAGACCCAGGAGAGCTGGCAGTGTGGCGTGAGTGCCAGTTTAAAAGTCTTGACATACTCAAGAACAGCTAATGTTTCAGCCTTAGTCCACAGAACCAATGACCCAGCTGTGCAGTCAGGAAGGAGTCCCCTCTTACTCAGCCTCTGTGTCTGCTGAGGTCTTTAATTGATGGGACAGGGGCCCATCTTAGGGAGGGAAGTCTGCTTTACTCTGAAACACTCTCATAGCCACACACACACAGTAATGTTTGACCAAATGTCCAGGCACTGCCTGGCCCAGTCAAATTGACAGATAGAATTAACCATCACAGGCTGTAAAGTTGAAATCCACAATTCAGGACCACAGAAGAAATTCACGTGACCCAGCCAAAAGTCAAAATGCCAGCCTTGTCTCCTGGAAGACTCAGCTGTCAGTCCTGGAGAAAGAGGAATTGGCTTTTCACTATAATGCCACTTGAAATAGATACTTGATAAAGGAAGCTTTGATAAAATGTTCGTTATAATACTACATAGCAGTAGCCAACGTCTAACATTTTTGTTCATCCAAACTCAGGAAACTTTGTGCTTCACAGCACCTGTGTCAGAGAGAAGCTTAGCAGCCCTCTTGCTGACAAATGAGACAGCCCATCACGGAGTCTGGGTAACTGTCTCTTGGTGCAGGTCAGGAATAGAACACAGGCCTCCTCATACTTAGTTTCATTTTTTTCAATATCCTACTGGGTGTTTTTGTCTGCAATTTAAATATCTTTCCATACTGAAAGCGATTTAACAAGCAATCTTGAGTCAAAATCCACACATAAAGGCCTCGCTGAAATATGCCAGTGTGCCCCAGTAGAGTTTTGCAGTTAGAAGGCAAGCTCTCCAGCTGTCAGGGGTCACATCTCAGGACCACCATTTACAAGCGGGGAAATCTTGAGCAGAAATTACTTGGATCTCACCATGCTTCTAAAACAGAGGCCATCAAATATGTATACACTGCTAATAATATGTGAGCTTGGTGAACAACCCTGCAATAAAGACAATAACTGTCCCATTTCCCACTTGAAGAAATGTAGGCAGTAATAGGGAGGTGAGTTGGTGAAGGGGGCCCACATTGAGGGACCCAGGTGTGAATTTAATAAGCAGCCTAGATACACCCCATGAGCATCTTCAAGCCTGTAGCACCTTGCCCATGGCATGTCTAAAATAAGACTGACCCTAAGTGCTCAGACCAGAGAACCATCTGCTGTAATCCCAAAGTTAGCCCTTATCAATATGCTGCCCTGTAAATGCATTTAAAGCACAGCAGGATAATAAACACTGTGAAAGCCCCTTTCTATATATTAATGAATGACCTTAAAATTGGGAGTAAGGGAAATCTGAAAAACATGTAAAAACTTTTATATAATCGCACAATGAAACGTTCTTCTACAGGTTGGTTGTACTGACATTAAATTATTAGAATAGGAATTCCTATCATTTGCCACAAAATTTTTTTTAGTCTAAGTCATGTATGTTCAGGATACGACAAAGCGTCTCTCCAGTATATTATTATCGAACACTCATTAGCAGAGTTAGCACCAAAAACATCACACCTTTTGGAGCTATGCTCTGAAGACAGCTGTGATTCTAAGTCTGAATTGTGATTCATTACCTTCCAAATGTGGGCAAGAAGTGAGCCCCATTCGCAGCGCTGCCTGGGAGGCAACTAGACATTTTATCAAAAAGGGTGAGGCTGGTACCAATGAAAACCCGCTAGGGATCTGAAAGTAAATATGCTTGGTTCTTTACTTAAAATCGGAAAAAAACACTTAACGCTTGCTTCCTTTAGTTTCAGGTATGTTGAGATCTCACACGAATGCAACTGAAGAAAAATTAGAATCTTCTGCATTTAAAATAAGCCTAAAAATGAAAACCCTGGTGGTTGGTTCACCTTTTTACTTTCTGCACGAGTTAAGGCGCAAAGCCACACCGCAAGCTCCACTTTTTTTTTTACCGACGGGAAATTGCCTGGACGCCTCTCCAGACTAGCAGGCCAGGACTACCCGCTGAGAAGCCGGGCGCTGGGAGAGGGGACCCAGCGGTCACCTCCAGGGTTATCTCCTAGTAGCCGTCTGGGCTTGGAGGGGCGCCAGCCTTCACCCCGGCCTCGCCTGTAGGGGGCCAGACCCTCCCCGCGGCAGTGGCCCCCGCTGATGAGCAGGAGGTTTTCCCCCTTCCTCCCTCCCAGTGTGAGTCGGTGGGTTCCTCTGGCCTCCAGCGCTCCTGGGGTCTTCCTCTCTCTACGGTATCTCCTCCGTGGTTCGGTTCCTCACTCCCGGGAGTCTCCCCAAGGGTCAACTTCTCCCGGTCCCCCGTCGACGATCCGGCTGCCCTCTTCCCGACGTCTCCCTCCACCCCGTCCAGCTTCCCTGTCCGGCGTCCTCTCCGCCCCCCGGGTCTCTCCAGCTGTTCACTGCGCTCTGCCCTGCTACCTCGGCCGCGGCTCGGCTCCTCCTCCCCCGATCCCTCACGGGGAGCCCCGGAGACCCTCTGTCCGTCCCCTGCGTTGCGCGGGGTGCAGGTACTCACGGCGGGCAGCGCGCTGGGGTCTCCCGGACGGGGCGAGCGGGAGGCCGCGGGCGGCTGGTGGAGGCAGCTCCGCAGCCGGCCGAGTGTGGAGCCCGGCGCGGCTCCCGCCCTCGAGAACCCCCGCCGTGTCATTTGACCATATAAGGAGACGCACGCCTCGGAGGGCTGCGGGCGCTCGGCGCGCTGCCACCCGGCGTGGGGCACGTGGGGTGCGGGCTCGCATGCGGGCGCCCCGGGCCTCGCGGTCGCCGTGCCCCCGCCCCCGGCTGCGGCGCTTGCCCGCCCGACCCTTTGTTTGCTAAGGCCCTTCTTCCTTCCCTCCGGGCGCTGGGCGCGCCGTGCTCACCCGGAGCTTCTGCTCACAGAGGCCAGTTGCAGGCGAGGGGCTGGGGCCGCCGGTGCTGCCACCAGGGCCGTCCGGGGAGGGGGCGGGCGTGTGCCCACCGCCGGGGCACCGAGGGCTGGTCGCAGCCGAAGGGCGGGCAGGGGGCGGCGGAAGGCGCGCGCGGGGCCACCTCTCAGGAAACGTGCGCCTGGAGCTTGTTTGCACAGTGGGCCTTTCTCCTCCTTACCTTGCAGACGCGTTTCCTTCACGAAATGAACCGAAAGATAACCAAAAAGAGTTGGTGATGGTTCTTTGTTCCACTAAGGAGGCTCTAAAGGCAGGTCCTACTCCCAGCACTCTAGGACCAGAGTTAGTCTGTAGTCCCACACCCAAAGCTGGTGCCCTCCGAGGGAGGGGGACGCTGGGCAGGGACACGCGGCACTGTTCAACACCGGCGCAGAGGGCACACGCTGACGCCCACAACGTCGTGAGCAGGTGGCCAGTCCACATATAGACGCCCCTGGAAGATGACAAGTGGACCATAAAGGCATTGTAGACATTTTGAGAGTGGAGTATTCATTCAGGGGAACCTGGGGTAGTACCTTTTCCAGAGAAGGTGGGAAGAACTATTTGATTGCTTTCTCCTGGTCCGTTTTCCCGTCTGGTGCCACCCAAGGAAGGCATCGTATTAGCTACAATTTACTGAACAATAGCCGCACCTGGGATCTCATTTGAGCCTCCCTCCTTTAAGATAAGGATTATTACCTCTGTTTTATGAAGAGAACATTTCGGCTCAGAGAGATTTGCTCAAGGCCACGTGAGAGGTAACTCTGCCTGCTCAGGTGTGACGTGGAGCCTGGCAGATGGCAAACCGCAAAAGTCCACTACAGGTTCAGAACTACCCCTCACCCACATCAGGACACTTGTGTGACTCTAAGTGGGCTGAGACTCACCAGAGATAGGAGCGGAACGATGAAGCTTCCCTCCCAAAAAAAAAAAGAAAAAGTGACAGCCACCCTACTGGTGTAGGAAAGTCTGTCCCCCTCTGACAGCTATCTAGATTTTGTTGTCTATATAGTTGCAAAGTACAAGATGATCTCCTAGCTTTCAAATGATGTCTTAAGCTTCTGTTTGTAAAAACAAGTTTAAAAAATGAAACATAAATGTTCATTAATTCTGAATTTATCTTCTTCAACTTCTTTGTCACCCAGGCTTCAATGCAGTAGTATCATCAAACCTCACTGCAACTTCAAACTCCTAGGTTCCTGCCTCAGCCTTCCCAGGTAGCCAAAACTCCAAGCACTGGGCACTACGCCCAGCTAATTCGTCTTTTTTCTAGTAGAGAGCAGGCCTTGCTCTTGCTCCAGCTGGTCTTGAACTCTTGAGCTCAAGGGATCCTCCCACCTCCGCCTCCCAGAGTGCTAGGATTACAGGCCTAAACCCAAAGTCAAGCCATCTCCCCTTATGTTCTTTCTGCTTCTTTTGTCTCTTTATTTTTTTAGCCTTCTGAGTTACAGGTTCGATTCTTTATTTTAGTTTTATTGATGTATTATTCAGTTCCATTATTTTTGTTTTAATAACTGCTTTACCTCACTCATACAGATCTGCCGTCTTTTCCTTATTATTAAGAAATTCTTCAGTTGATGTTTGTGTTTCCTTTTTGACATAAGGGATAGAGGAATATTTTAAATGACCCTGTGGGGATATAGGTGGCAAAATTCAAACCCCAAAAGCATATTTAACCCAGTTTCTACAACAACCCTGCAGAAAGGAAAAGGAGATGGAAGGAGCAACAAATAGATTTTTAAAAGGCTTAACCAATTGCAAAGTGAAGACCTTATTTGGATTCTGATCAAAGAACAAACTATTAAAAATAAAATTGTATGAGACAATCTGGGTAATGGGATACTGGCAGAATATTAATGATATTAATAAATTATTTTAAGTGTGATTGATTATATACACACCCTTTTTAACCTTTTTTTTTTCCTGGCACCTACTTTTCAGGAACAGGGATGAAATACTGTATTTACTCAATGTTGAAATACTGTATTTACTTGATGTTGAAAGAACATCAAGCCTGGGGTTGTTTCCAAATAATTTGGATTGGACCAATAAATATCTAAAATAGTATCAGCTATGGATTATTGGTAACCATTGAAGCTCGGTGATGCATACGTGGTAATTCAGTACTTGTTTCTCTCCTTTTATAATGCTTGAAAAATGCCATAATGGAAAAAATTTTAAATCACAATGCACATACCATTTGTTCTTAACCCAGCATTTCCCCTTACAGGAAATTATTTTGTAGCTACACTTGCTCATGTGTAAAATGATATACATACAAGGGCAGTCATTGTGGAATTATTTATAACAGCAAATTATCAGACCACGTTTGATGTTCATCAACAGGGGCCTATCCAAATATAGTAGGGTACAGTTTAAAATCACTTACTGTATGGATCTTAAAAAGAATCGGATAACTACATTTACTGATATGGCATGATTTCCAAGGTGTATTAACTGAGAGAAATAAAAGTAGAGGACATCCTGTAGGTAGTACCTAACAATTTGTGTTCATGAATAAAGAAAGGAAAACAGGAAGCCGGTATACATATGTGCAAGTTGTAGCCTCTGAGGAGATCAGGGTGGAAAGGGCGATTTTTACTGTACTCTCTTTTGTTTCCTCTAGATTTTGAGCTCTGTAAATGTGTTATCCTTCAAAAAACTAAGAAACATTTTTTTCTTAAGTAACACATGCTTCTTTAAGAAAAATGGACAATACATTTGTTAAACTGAGACCAATTTCAAAAGGAAAGTCAAAGGAAGGTTTTGAGAACTGGAGGGAGGGGGGACATGCAATTTCTGGGTTTAATGACATGTGCTTTTGTGAGCAATTCAAAGGACAAACTATCAAAAATTAGATTTTCATGAGATAATCTGGGAAGGTGTGTTTTAAAAAGTTGTATCTATCTTTGCATCATTGTATTCCCAGAACCCAGCTGCAGTGTGGCACACTGTATATGCTTAATAAACATATTATTAAGTGAATAAATGGATCACAGAATTACTGTGACAAATCCCTCATTATAGAAACCTGAACACTGGGCGGCGCCTGTGGCTCAGTGAGTGGGGCGCCAGCCTCATGTGCCAGAGGTGGCGGGTTCAAGCCCAGCCCCCACCAAAAACTGCCAAAAAAAAAAAGAAAACTAAACACTTTCTTTGGCAGTATACCTTAATTTCTGAAGTCAGGCCTGGATTTGGATCTCTGTCCTACCTATGACTAGTTCTGTGACCTCGAGTAACCATAAAACCTCCCTAATATTCCATTTGCTTACCTGTAAAATGGGCTAATAACATACACTTTGAAAAATTGTCGCAAACCTCTTTTGAGCTGATGCATAAAAACCACTTAGCATTGTTAGCATGGTACTTCCTCAAAGTAGGCCCTCAATAAATACTTTTATTCAGGAGCAAAGCGGGGATCAATCCCACATAAGAAAGAAATAGACTTAATTCCCATTGGAAAGAAGAATTAAGGTTTAGGTCCTGTTCTAAAGATGAAAAAGACTCTTCTTCAAAGAAAAACTAATAAAAGGAAAGTTCATGGAAGAAAAAACATTGAGAAGTAACATTTCCTGCAAAAATGATCAAGCAGTAACCATGGTAGGCTATTCAAGTTCATCTTTTGCTTATCCCAACTCCCCTGCTATTCCTTCACCAGACAATACCGCCCACAACTTCTCTCTTCCCTCTCCTGGGGGGTGGAGGAGTGATTAGGGAGAGGAGGAGCTAGGAAGTGGAAAAAGAGGAAAAGCCTTTTTATAGCCAGGAGTAGTTCTCAAAGCCTGGTCCCAGAGTTGCAACCTCAGGGTCCTCTGGGAACTCATTGGAAGTGCACATTCTCAAGCTAGCTCCTGTCTTAACAAGCCCTCCAGGTGATTGTGTGGACAAATAGTGCTCTGAGGAAAAAAATACCCCTTAGGGATTCTGGCTCTGAACTCGGTAATTTACCAGAAACCTGGGCGATGTCAGTTTCTAGGGGAGGGAGAGAGGAATAGAGACAGACTAAACATAGACCCAGGAGCTCAAATCTTGTTGCAAGTATTTCTCTGTCAGGGTAGGGACAAGGTAGAAAGTTTGTGCAGGGTAAAAAGTTTCAATATATAGTCTGAGTGATATAGATGCTGAAATATGATTCTTCAGAGAGGAAGACCAGAGTGTACTAGTGGCCACCCCCGCTCAGTGGTGAGGTTGTCCTTTCTGGAGGCCAGTGGGGCTGGGGGGCCCGGCGGAGGAGCAGAAGGGCAACTGGAACTTTCTTCCCAATAGCAGCCTCCTCAGGGGGACTAGGACAACCTCACCATCCCCAGGGAGAAAGAAAACATTTGAAAATATGAGAGTGTGGAGCGGGGGAGGGGGTGGGGGGGTGGTAAGACCATCCTACATTCCTTACCCTAACTGACCATCGCCATGAAGATTTTTAGAGCATTTTGTCCCATTTAAGAAAGAGGATTTCTCACAAGCAGTTCCTCCCACTCAAACCCAGAGCAGGAAACTGGTGGATGATTTGCCCTTGATTCAGAGGTAATCCTTCTTAATTGCTTCACATGGTTGGAAGGTGAGTAAGTGTCTACTGTAGGAGCTGGCAGGAAGGGGTCAGGAGGGATCAAACCACACTCCCCTCCTGGTACTGGGTTCAGGAGGCAGGTCTCTGCATGCTTGCCTATGACACTACCAGACCCTGCCGTGGTGGCTTGGAAAACTGGCCTCACTCTTTCTAGAAGCACTGTTTGCCTGGAAGAAGCAAGAGCAGCTCTGTGCACTATGATTCTGCAGGTAGGCAGGGCGCTGGGGGCACACATGGCAGAAGACCCAAGGAGCTTCCCAGAACCTCCAGCAAACACGAGGAACCTGGTCTGGTTGACACTAACTACGATCTTGCAGGAAGGAGTCAAACTCTGTTCCTTTGCCTGTTGAAAACTCTCTGGGAAAGCTCGGCTCTTCCCAAAGGGCAAACTCTTTTCCTTCCCTTCCCCCTCCAGCCATGCTCTGGTTAGGAGGGAAAATGCTTGGCTCTGTCTTGCGACACAAAGTTTCCATATCCCATTTCTTCCCTTTCTCCTTTTTGCAAACTGATTTTAAAGGATGCAAACAGTCAGTGTTTAAAGCCTCAAAACACGTCTGACTTTGAGCCAAATCCACAAACAACTCCGTGAGTCTGAGTTTCCCATGGTTGGTTAAAGCTTATTTGGAGCATTCGATACAAGTTTCCATTGTGGCTCTGATAATTCACTAAGAAAGGATCTGTTTGGTGGCTTAATGACCAGTGAAATGAAACCACTCACACCCACAGTTTATTTGGGCCAGTCAATGTTGCTGGACTGTTTCAGAGGAAAACTGTATTTATGGTGGACTCTGAAAAGGTCTGTTTCTTGCTTCTCCTTTGAGCCCTCTTTGACTCTGATTTCATTCCTTTCCTGTAGACTTCTCTGCTTGCCTTCTCTTGCAGTTTCATCTCTTTTTCCCTCTGTCAACTACTCTAAAATCCTTTGAAAAGAACTATAAATCTCCAAAGTCTGTGCAAACCTGGCAAAATCCTGTTTTGAATGAACTGTGTTTGTTTTCCCTGAAATACCTGAAACAGGAGATTGTTCCTGGCATTTCTGACATGGGAGAGCCTCATGCCTCACTTGCTACTCAGAATGTTTATCTTAACCACACTGAAATCTGTTATTCTTTGTGAATTAACTTTGTGAGTCGACACTGCGACTTTATAATCCAAACTCTCTCGCCACTGCCACCAAAGTCATTTTATACCATTTCCCATTTGATTAGGGTCACGAACAGAAAATCCACATGGTCTAACTAGGAAAAGCCTGGATTGGCCAGGCTGGAGGAGGGAAAAGATTGAACCCCAGTTCCAGAAACTCCCATGGAGCAGTGTGCCTGGCCACAGGTAACCCCTTTATCTTTTGTCTTCTTTACCTCACCTGTGAAACAAAGGCTACCCCACCTCTCTTAAGAGTAAGTTCAACTATCCATTTATTCTCCAAGTGATTTTTGTGGCTGACAATTAAACCTTTTCTATCGTGTCTCCTATGGATAAGCCCGCTTCACAGCCCAGATTTGTGTGTGACAAAAAAGCAAGCTTTAAGGTCTTCCAAAAAGCCATTTTAGCAATATCTTCTACCTGTTTCAGAGGATGCTTTACAATTGGGCCTAAGCGTCCTGACAGAGCTTTCCGGAACAGCCAAGCCTCTTTCTGCATTATTGCAACCGTAGTTGACTGTTGAAATAGCAGGAAAAGATTTTCTAAAATGTCTGACCTTCAGCATTTCCTGGCAGAACTATTTGAAAAAAAAAAAAAAAATCTTAAAAAATTCTAGGCCATCCTAATGACACAAATATTTTTGGAATCTTCTGCAAAATAAGAGATGCTGAGCAATTACTCTACAATAGCACCAGATTAGTCATTCACCTCCCTTGAGGGCTGGAGGAAGTGCCAGTGGCAAACTGCTGTCAGATATCTGAGACTTTCATCAGACTTAGTGGTGCTTAGACCACTAAGCTCCTCTCCCCTCTCTCCCCTCCCCTCCCCTCCCTTCTCCTCCTTTCCCCTCCCCTCCCCATCTGCCTTCCTTTTAACAATTTGAAATTGTTTTTCCATTTTGCACATGGCCTTAACATAACTAGTTCCTCAACCTTGTTACTGTTTTCTGGACTCAGTTATGTTTCCCGTCTTCTTTGTCTATTTGCCTGTCTTGCTTTGGTCCCTTGAATTTCAAGGCCATGCTGAAAGCAGATGAAGAAAATGCTTGGAAGGTTTTCTTTTCCTAAGAATATGTCTGGGAGGATATCAAGTCACAGGCATGGAGATGGCATGCCTCTGAGAGCCCTGCCCACATGTCCTGAACTCCTGAGTATTCCACCTGCCACTGGTGAGAGAAGATGCCCATTGTCATGTTTAATAACTTCTGGAATTCCTTTCCTCATTCTCTTCTGCCTGTGGACACCTGTTTGCCCTTTAGATCAAATAAAGTACCTCCACTAGGAAGGCTGTGGAGTACCCATTGGCAACCCTGTTTTTTTGACCATTCCACACTGTGTTTCCTTTGTCTATAACAACAGAAGAAAGAGAATGAGCCCCTTATGGAAAAGGATTGAGACATTTGCTTCTGTGTTTGAAGCACTTTGCAATTTGATCAAACCTGAAATTAATGCAGGTTTCCTAAAAAATGCCTAAACCAGTATAAGACTTCCATACAAAGACTATCTATGGCCCTGCTTGGATCACACAGGCACATTTTCCAGGTAGGCAGTTGAATTATTTGGGTTTTGGCCTGAGAGCCATCTGGCAAACAATTCAAATTAAAGCAAAGCCAATGGACAGACCTTGCCTGGCCTTATTCAATCATAGAGAAAGTCACATAAGGAAGGCCCTTCTTTAAAGTCTACATCCTGCAAACTGAAGCCACCATCCTTATTTTTCAGAACCTAGCCAGTTCATTCATGTCTTTAAATTCTCCTCGGGGGTTGTTGATTTTTCTATCAAATGCTTAAGAAAGAGAAACTGCCTTGTGTACAGAGGGGACCTTATAAAATAAAACAAAAAATTCTATCTCTCACAGAAATTTTATGAAACTTCTCTTGTCCCTACTAGCTTGAGCATTTATCTCTGGTCATTTGTAACCCTTGGAGTGTGCTTTTGCGAGGTGGTGGGCAAAGATGGAGCACGCATTTCATCACCCTTCAACTTTACCTGTTTTAAGGCAGTCTCACTCACACTGATAAACTAGCGTATTTCCCTCATTCACACACACTGTGGATATACACACACTCACAAAGACACATCAGACTAACGTACCTTTATATTAGTACATTAGCCTAATACAGCTGCACCTTCCTGGACTGCCATCCACACCTAGATGGATTTCCAAGTTATACAACTCTAGTTTTTTTTTTTTTTTTGTAGAGACAGAGTCTCACTTTATCGCCCTGGGTAGAGTGCCGTGGCGTCACACTGCTCACAGCAACCTCCAGCTCTTGGGCTTAAGCGATTCTCTTGCCTCAGCTTCCCTAGTAGCTGGGACTA
>CAUYON010080986.1:0-13867 GCA_963573935.1 Arctocebus calabarensis
TTTGCCTTCATAGAATTTAAAAGACTTAAAATTTAATAACAATAACAATGTTTAAGAAACGGACTAGAAACAAAAACCACATAAAGAATAAATGAATACAAATACATTCAGAAAAGAAAACAGACAATTACTGCATTAAAATATTAATCAATATTAGTAATAATAATGTCAAGAAAGTAATGTTCACATTGTCAAATAAGATATTATAGAGTGATTTGACTGTGAGACTCAGTATTAAGTCATCAGTTAACTTCTTATTTTTTCCAAAGTCTCAAAAAATAGACAACTAATATTATATAAATAAAAGTAAAGGAGAGTTTCAAAAACCAGATCATGCCAAATCTTATAGACAATAGAAAAAGAAGAAATTTTTCAAAATCATTCTACTTGATCTGGATATACCTGATATTAAAATTGGAGAAAATATATTATTATAAAGGGAAATTACAAACATATTTCACTTATAAGTGAGGATACAATACCTTAAACAACATATTAACAAGTTGAAACAAAAATTAATGTTTAAGCAATGTACTTTGGTCAAAATTGAATCCAATTTATGTGAGAATTAGTCACTACTTCCCTTTGTTTTGTTTTGTTTTGTTTTCTTTCCCTCACCCCCACCCTCCTTCTCTGTCTGTTCTCTCCTTCCCCCATGTCCCACTGTGTCATTAATTGTTACTAATTGTCCTCAAATCAAAGTTGAGTACATAGGATTCGTGCTTCTCCATTCCTGTGATGCTTCACTAAGAACGATGTTTTCCACCTCCATCCAAGTTAGTATTAATGTTGCAAAGTCTCCATTGTTTTTGATGGCTGAGTAACATTCCATGGTATACATATACCATAGCTTACCTATCCATTCCTGGGTCAAAGGACATTTAGGCTGTTTCCACATTTTAGCAATTGTAAATTGGGCTGTGATAAACAGCCTAGTAAAAGTGTCTTTATAATAAAAGTTTTTTTTTTTCTTCTGGATAGATGCCCAGTAATGGGATTGCAGGCTCAAATGGGAGGTCTAGGTTGAGTTCTTTGAGCTTTTTCCATACTTCCTTCAAAAAAGACTGTATTAGTTTGCAGTCCCACCAGCAGTGTAGAAGTGTTCCTTTATCCCCACATCCACGCCAGCATCTGCAACTTTGAGATTTTGTGATTTAGGCCATTCTCACTGGAGTTAGATGGTATCTCAGGGTTGTTTTAATTTGCATTTCTCTAATACTTAGGGATGATGAGCATTTTTTCAGGTGTTTACTGGCCATTCGTCCGTCGTCTTTAGAGAAGATTCTATTCATCTCTCTTCCCCATTGATGTATGGGATTGTTGGTTTTTTTCCCTGTAGATTAATTGAAGTTCTGTATAGATCCTGGTAATTAAACCGTTTGTCAGATTCAAAATGTGCAAATATCCTTTCCCATTGGGTAGGTTGTCTATTTGCTTTGGTTGTTGTCTCCTTGGCTGTACAGGAGCTTTTGAGTTTATTTAAGTCCCATTTGTTTATTATTGCACTTGTTGCTATTGCCACAGCAGTCTTCCTCATAAAGTGTTTCCCCATGCCAGTATCTTCCAGTGTTTTTCCAATTCTTTCTTTGAGGATTTTTATCGTCTCATGTCTTAAATTTAAGTCCTTTATCCATCTTGAATCAATTTTTGTGAGTGGAGAAAGGTGCACATCCAGTTTCAATCTTTTACATGTGGATATCCAATTCTCCCAGCACCATTTATTGAATAGGAAGTCTTTCCCATGGTGAATGCTCTTGTTTGGTTTATGGAAGATTAGATAGCTATAAGTTGTTGCTTTCATTTCCAGGTTTTCTATTCAATTCTAAATGTCTATATCTCTATTTTTGTGCCAATACCATGCTGTCTTGACCACTATGGCCTTGTAATACAGCCTAAAATCTGGTATGGTGATATTCCCAGCTTTGTTTTTATTACTAAGAACTGCCTTAGCTATACAGGGTTTTTGCTGGTTCCATACAAAGTGCAGAATCATTTTTTACAGGTCTTGAAAGTAGGATGTTGGTATTTTAATAGGGATGGCATTGAATCAGTAACTTGCTCTGGGAAGTATAGACATTTTAACAATGTTGATTCTTCCCAGCTATGAGCATGGTATGTTCCTCCATTTGTTAAAGTTCTCTGCTATTTCCTTTCTTAGGGTTTCATAATTTTTTTAAAGAGGTCTTTCACTTATCTTTTTTAGGTATATTCCTAAGTATTTCATTTCCTTTGGGGCTATGGTGAAGGTAGTTGTGTCCTTAATTAACATCTCATCTTGACTGTTGTTGACATATACAAGGCAACTGACTTGTGGACATTGATTTTATATCCTGAGACATTATTGTATTTTTTGATGACTTCCAAGAGTCTTGTAGTTGAGTCTTTGGGGTTCCTCTAAGTATAAGATCATATCATCAGCAAAAAGGGAGAGTTTGACCTCCACTGTACCCATCTGGATGCCCTTTATTTTCTTGTCTTATCCAATTGTATTGGTTAGAACTTCCAGCACTATGTTGAATAGCAATGGTGACAGAGGACAACCTTGCCTGATTCCAGTTCTAAGAGGAAAAGCTTTTAGTTTTACTCCATTCAGTAAAATATTAGCTGTGATTTTATCATAGATAGCCTCAATCAGATTAAGAAATGTGTCACTTATACCTATAGTCTTCAGTGTTCTAATTAGAAAAGGATGCTGAATTTTATCAAATGCTTTTTTTCTGCATCTATTGAGAGGATCATATAGTTCTTAGTTTTGCTTCTGTTGATACAGTGGATAATGTTTAGGGACTTTCGAATATTAAACCAACCCTGTATCCCTGGGATGAAACCTATTGATCATGATGTATAACTTTTTTGATGATAAGCTGTAATTTATTGGTCAAATTTGGTTGAGAATTTTTGCATTAATATTCATTAGTGAAATTGGTCTGAAATTCTCCTTTTTAGCTGGGTCTTTACCTGGCTTTGGTATCAGGGTGATATTTGCTTCATAGAACATATGGGAAAGATTCCTTCCTCCTCAATTTTTTTTTAATAATTTCTGTAGTATAGGAATAAGCTCTTCTTTGAAAGTTTGATAAAATTCTGGTGTGAAGCCATCCAGATCAGGGCATTTATTTGTTGGGAGATTTTTTTTTTATTGTTTCTTTGATCTCAGTGCTTGAAATTGGTCTGTTCAGGAGATCTATTTCATCTAGGCTAAGTCTAGGGTGGGGCTATGATTCCAAATATTGATCCATCTCCTTCACATTGTCAAATTTCTGGGTATAAAGTTTCTGGCAGTATTCAGAGATAATCTCTTGTATTTCTGTAGCATCAGTTGTTATTTCCCCTTTATCATTTCTGATTGAGGTTACTAAAGATTTTACCTTTTTATTTCTAGTTAGTCTGCCCAAAGGATTGTCTATTTAATTTATTTTTTTTTAAAAATCAACTCCTTGTTTCATCAATTATCTGAATAATTCTTTTGTCTTCAATTTCATTGATCTCTGATTTAATTTTGGATATTTCTTTTCTTCTTCTGGGTTTAGGCTTAGATTGTTCTTCTATTTCCAATTCCATCAGATGGCTTGTGAGTTTGTTGATGTGGTCTCATTCTGTTTTTTTGCATTTAGGCTTTTAGATAAATTTTCCTCTCAGGACTGCTTTTGTTGTATCCCATAGGTTTTGGTAGTTTGTGTCTTCATTGTTGTTATACTCAAGGAAGTTAATAATTTCCTTTTTTATTTCTTCCTGCACCCAAGGGTCATTCAGCATAAGGTTGTTTAACTTCCATGCCTTTGGGTGAAGTTGAGAATTTTTGTTGGAGTTGAATTCCACTTTTAGTGGCTTGTGGTCTGAAAAGATGCAAGGTAGAGTTTCAATTCTTTTGATCTTGCTGAGGTTTGTTTTGTGTCCTAGGATATGATCAATTTTGGAGACTGTTCCATGAGATGATGAGAAGAATGTATATTTTATATCTTTGGGATGGAGCGTTCTCTATACATCTATCAGGCACAGTTGTTCTAAAGTCTCATTTGAATCTCTATTATCTTTATTTAATTTCTGTTTAGAGGTTCTATCCAGCTCTGAGAGAGGGGTGTTAAAGTTCCCTGTTATTATGGTGTTATAGGATATCGTATTGCTCAGACTAAGCAAGGTCTGTTTCAAGAATCTGGGAGCATTTAAAATGGCTGTATAAATATTTAAAATTGAAATATCTTTTTGTTGGATTTTTCCCTTAACCAATATGAAGTGACCATCACTTTTTTTTTAACTTTAGTTGCTTTAAATCCACATGTATCTGAGAATAAGATTGCAACTCCTCTTTTCTTCTGAGTTCCGTTTGCTTGAAAAATTGACTTCCAACCCTTAACTCTGAGTTTTAATTTGTCTTTTGATGTGAGGTGTGTTTCCTGCAGACAGTAAATAGATGGTTTGTGTTTTTTAATCCAATCAGCCAATCTATGACACTTCAGTGGGGAATTCAAGCAACTGACATTTATTGAGATCATTGATAAGTGTGGTAGCATTCTATTCATCATATTTTGTGGAAGTCTATTGGTTAGTTTTGTCTTTTGCATCATTGGGGAAACTAGGTCTGTCCTATATTTTCTGGGTATTTGCTTTGCTGAAGGTCCATTGTGATGGTCTATATGTAGGACAGGTTGAAATATTTCCTGTGAAACTGGTCTTGTTGTGACAAATTTCCTCAATGTTTGCATAGCAATAAAAGATTTGATTTCTCCATCAATTTTAAAGCTTAGCTTGGCAGGGTATAGAATTCTGGGCTGGAAATTGTTCTGTTTAAGTAGTTTAAAGATAGATGACCATTGTCTTCTGGCTTGAAAAGTTTCATTAGAGAAGTCTGTGGTCGTCATTCTGATTGTTTTTCCCCTGTAGGTCAGTTGCTGCTTACTCCTGGCAGCTTGCAAAATCTTTTCTTTTGTCTTGACTTTAGAAAAATTCATCACAATATACCTTGGAGAAATTCTATTTGAGTTGAGGCAACCAGGGAACCAATATCCCTCTGAAAGCAGTATGTCAGAATCTTTGATGATATTTGGGAAATTTTCATTTGTAATAGTCTCTAGAATGGCTTCCATTCCTCTGGGGCATTCTTCTTCCCCTATAACTTGTATTTTTGAAAGCTTCATAAAGTCCCATAATTCTGTCAGTGAATGTTCTGCTTTCTCTCTCTTCTTTTCTGTTTCTTTAACTATCTGAGTTGTCTCAAGAGCCTTATCTTCTCTCTACCTCTGAGATTCTTTCTTCTGCATGATGTAATCTGTTGTTGATACTTTCCATTGCATCCTTAAGTTCCCTAATTGACTGCTTCAGTTCCTTCAACTCTCTATATCCTTTTTATATTCTTTGTATCATTCATCTCTCATTTGATTTTTGTTTTTTAATTTCCTTTTGGCTATTATCCACTTTCTCAGCAATTTCCTTTATTGTTTTCATTATCTGTATTTTAAATTCCCAGTCTGTCATTTCTAACATTTCTTTATAGGAGGAATCTTCTGCAGTAGCTATCTCACAATCCCTAGAAGGGGTTACTCTGGCCTGGGATTTCATGTTGCCAGGATTTTTCTGCTGATTATTCCTCGTGAGTGCTTTCATGTATCTGTTTCCTGACCCTAATTTTCCTTTCACTTCTTCTTGCTCTTTAAGTTACTATAGCACTGGCCTAAAGTTTTAATGAGCCCTTCTGGTGTGAGACCAGAAGGATGGAAAAATTGAAGAGCAAGAAGGGAAAAAAGATTTTAAAAGGAGAGTAAAAAAGAAAGAGAGAAAGAAAAGGGGGTAAATAAAAGGAAATATTGACAGAAAGAAAAAAGGCACTGAAAGAGAGAAACAGGAGAAATATAGGTGTGTAGTAGGGTACTAGTGCCCAACCTTAAAGACCTCCCAGCATCTGGGGGTGCTGGGTTGAGTGATTCCCTTGAGGACTACAGCTCTTTGCCAGCCAGCTCAGACACAATACCCCACCTCCACCAGGTAGAGAGGAAATACAAAAATACTGTGAATTGAATCAAAACAAACAAGCAAAAACCATTATGGGATAAAATTGGGTGGGGAATAATAGGGACAAAAACACTAGCAAAAATGAAATTCTAATTGTTGAAGCAGGCAAAAATGGAAGTGTATTGAAACTAGAATGGTGAAAGAAAAAAAAAAAAAGAAAAAAATGCCAAGGAAAAATGTTGAAATTAAAAACAAAATCAAAACCAAAAACCACACAACCAAGAAACCAAACAGTGTATATATCTTACTAAGTATTGACCGGGCAACAGGTGATCTTCTGAGATATGAGATGTTAATCACAATGTTGATACACCTATATGAGATGGGGACTAGAGGCCTCTGCTGATTACTCAGACTTTGCCGGCTTGGGATCCCAAATAACTTTTCAGCCCACTCAAAAGACACTCCAAGCCATAAACCTTGGCCAAACAGAAGCTATTCAGGGAAAGTACTTATCCCTGAGATCTCTCCTGGCATAACTGCCTGCATCTCCACTGCACCAAGTTCAGTCTCCCCCTGAGGAGACTCCTCATGTTCCTGAGGGCCATGGCTGTCAATCTGCCAAACACTCAGATCTCTGCATTTGCCCAGCATCTCAACCCCCCACTTTGGGCAGCTTAGTCACTAGATTATTCACCCAAGTTCTTCCAGCTGATCTTGGCACTGCAACATGCAGGGGCAGCCCACAGCTGAATAATATTAGCTCCTTTCCAGCTAAGTGGCTCAGTCTGGGGCCCCAGACATCACCCAAAGTCATCCGCACATTGGCCCAAGATTTCCCAAGGCAGTTAAATCAAGCGTCCAAGTCCAAAGAAACCAAACAGCCCCCAGGTAAGGCTTTTCCTGCTTGCAATCTCGCCATTGCTGTGGTTACAGCTGTAGGCAGCCTCCTACTGAACAAACACACCCACCAATTGCCAGTTTTCCACCGCTTCTGTCCTCCTTGTGGGGTCCAGAAGTCTCTCACAGACCTCCTATATCACCAAAGGGAAGCCTCTGGGTGAAACCCACTGGCCAGAAACGTCTGGGATCCTCTCTCCCCATTCTCACTGCTCCCGGCTACACAGAAGCTGCTACTTGGCTGCCATCTTCCTCACCTCCTGTTCTAGACCCATTTTTTAAAAAAATATAGATACATAGGGCAGCGCCTGTGGCTCAACAGAGTAGGGTGCTGGCCCCATATGCTGGAGGTGATGGTTTCAAGCCCAGCTCTGGCCAAAAACTGCGAACAGATATATATATATATATATATATGTAGAGAGAGAGAGAGAGAGAGAGAGAGATACATACATAACAAGTGTACATAGCTTCAGGGTACTTATGATAATAGATTCATGTAATTTGTAGAGATTAAACCAGTATACTATTTGTCTCTTCTTTATGTTATAAAACTTTTAATTTCTTTCTTCTAGCTATTTTGAAACACACAATAGATTATTGAACACTATAGTCCCCCTACTGATCTACTTTAAACTAGCTCTTATTTCTTTTCTCAAACTGAAGTTGATTAATGAATCAGTCTCAGTGGCCTGATCTTTGTATTCATTTTAAGTGTCTGCTCTCCATTTGTCTGCTTGCTCTATAATTACCCATCACTGCCATACACTGTGGATTTCAACTTCTTGGGTACTGTATCTTTTGTATTCTTTTAACTATTCTCAAGCTTTATTTTGAAATTCCTTGGAAAGAGTTTGATCCTTTCATGCCCGATTTGCTCAGCATGACTAGTGACCTAGCTTGGCCTCGGTAATGGAGCAAAATTCTTCTAAGTGTTCTACCCAATGTAGAACCCCTTTTGATGTTTTCTATCCTGGCTGGTGAAAACAGGGCATTATTACATACGCAGTGTGAATACCAAGTGTTTATCTCTGCCAGTCCTCTGGGGTGGTTCTTTCCCTGGCCTGGAGTATTTTTGTCATGCACAGGATCGGGTCAGGCAGTACTTTGGGGCCACATACCCAAGTTGAGCCTACATCGGTCACTGAAACTCTCTCTCTCTCTCTCTCTGTAGCTCTAACTTCTTTGATACTTTGTCCTGTGAACTATAAGTATTTTTGCCTCATTGGATTTTCAACTTTGTCTCAACATAGTGAATCCACTAGGTTCTACCTGCGGTTTCATTCCCTCTACTACAGTCTGGCATCTCTAAGAAAATGGTAAACTGATATAATCACAGGGTTTACTTCATTTTTCTTTCTCTCTCTAAGATCTTTATTCTTCTGTGGTCCCATAAACCCATTTGATTTAGAAAAAAACATTAATTTGCTATACATAAGAAGGAAATTGTGCTTAGAATAATTGATTTCTCTTAATTATAAGTGTGATTACAAAACCACTTTCCATTATTTTATATTTATTTATTTTTTTTTTTTACAGAAGAGGTGTGCTAAAATCATCCCTAACCATTTTGTACCCTCTCCAGAAACTATTTATTGAGCAATTTTCCCTATAAAATATTGGGACAGAACACGATCCATATCTCATTCTGTGTATGCAATGTTGATGTACAGTTCACATTGAAGACTTATACCTCGCAGTACATTCATGCATTCTTACTAAATTTAAAGGTTAGCTATTATTGAAAATAAAAATTTCCAACAAATAAAAATAAAACTTGGTATAAAGTCTTATAATCTATGATACAAAACAAACACTGAAAATGATAATGTAGAAACATGCCACTAATTTCACCATTTCCCCCTCAATCTTCAAAATTTATCTTGGGGGGAGTAAGATGAGTCCCTACTTCTCAACTGTGGGTTCACGTGGCAGGGTACCTTCCCAGCTATGTGTAAGTAAATTTGGTTGAAAATTCTAGAAAAAGGAAATTAAGAACAAAATCCAGTACTTTCCTAAATTTTTTATTTTTAAAAATTATTTTGAACCCCTTAAATTGTTAAAATCTAAAGAAGGTTGTTGGGAAAGGTCAGCCATACTACAATTATTCAAAAGTACATTTTCTTTGAGCATCAAAAATAAAGATCCTCAATGAAGGGCTGAAATACTTGAAATACGGAACTTTACTAAATCTAAGTACAGAAATAAAAATACTAGAAGCATAGCTTCACTTCAATTCATGGAAATAAAAATTTCCAAGCAGATTATGAGGCAATGCTCGATTTCTGAAGGTCACACACCACTTGGAATGGCCAAACATGGAAGACCAAACTTGAGCTTTATCAGCTCTTCATCGAGGATTTTTATTTTTGGTACTCAAAGAAAATGTACTTTTGAATAATTGTAGTATGGCTGACCTTTCCCAACAGCCTGTTGATTGATTATATAACCTTTCCATCTACTGAAGCTTTATGTGTCTTCAGCTTGTGTCCTGGACACCAATTTAACTCAATGGGAAGAAAGCATGTGAGTTGACCTATGGAATGAGAATTGTAACACGCTGGGGCTATTGGGAATGCCTGTGTTCCAGAAAAGATAAAAACATAATTAACTATTGATCAAGGAGGGGAAAAAATCAAGAACATTGAGGTGAGAGAATAGCCTCTTCCCTTTCCCTGTGGAAGCTTAGTTACCCAGGTAACCATGTTCTGATTTTGGCTTGTAAATCTCCAGAGCAAGAAAGAAAGTCTTCCTTTTTACAAAAATCTATTTGATTTTTACCTGTAGGAAAATCATCACGGAACATATATCATTTGAAAGGCCAGGAAAGGATAAAACATGAAGCTCATAACAGATGAACTGTACAAAAGGTTTCCTACAATGGTAATTACTGCTTAGAGGAAGGACTGATTGAAATATCTGCAAAAATAATTTTATTTTAAATAATGTCATGACAAGTTAGTAGAACTGTTTAATCGAAGCATTTACAGTCTGGCATCTTCTACTATTAAAAAGAGGAAAAGTGGGTGGCGCATGTGGCTCATCCAGTAGGGCACCGGCCCCTGTAGCTCATGGAGTAGGGCACCGGCCCCATATACCGAAGGTGGTGGGTTCAAACCCAGCACTTGGCCGAACTGCAAAAACAGAAAAATAGCTGGGCACTGTGGCCTGTAGTCCCAGTTACTCCTGAGGCTGAGGCAAGAGAATCTCCTAAGCCCTCGAGTTGGAGGTTGCTGTGAGCTGTCTCATGCCACAGCTCTCTATCAAGGGCGATAAAGTGAGACTCTGTCTCTACAAAAAAAAAAAAAAAAGGTGGGGGCGGCGCCTGGGGCTCATCCAGTAGGGCACTGGTCCCAAATATCGAAGGTGGAGGGTTCAAACCCAACCTCGGCCGAACTGCAAAACAGAAAAATAGTCTGGGTGTTGTGGCGGGCGCCTGTAGTCCCATCTACTCGGGAGGCTGAGGCAAGAGAATCGCCTAAGCCCAGGAGTTGGAGGTTGCTGTGAGCTGTGTGAGGCCACCGCACTCTACTGAGAGCGATAAAGTGGGACTCTGTCTCTACAAAAAAAAAAAAAATGAGACACTAACTTTATTCTATTCTTTTAAACTTGCTCTTAGTTGTATTTCTCTTGCACTTACATTATCTTTTAGTAATAAGTTGTTGAATTTACACTGTTTTAGCAGAGATTATTTTAAATAGAGAATAATATCAAATGTACACACTATTTTATGATTAGAATGAAAATATCTATGCATTGAATAAGTTTGCCTATTGAGACCATGCTACCTCTCCCCTCAATGATGCAATTGTGGAAATAAACAGGAGAATGGCCTGCTATTAGGCTGTATGGTGAAGCCAATGTCTTTATGTGATGTCAATCAAGTCACTTTATGTTTCAGAATCAAGCTCTTTATTTGATATGAAGTATTTAGGTGACTTAGGAGAATTTAGATTTATCCATCTGTTCAATTTTCAATATTTTTTAGAAAAATTATATCTTTTTTTCTAATTGTGATTCTGAGAAAAAATCTATTGAGAAATTAAAAAATTGGAAAATATATTATTACATAGGATTAAAAGTAATCCTTCTTGAAGAATTAAAACTAAACTATAAATATAGAAATGTTAAGGCTTTGAAAGAATCCACTCATGTCAAATTGAAAGCAAATAAAAAAAAATTTGGCAAATGAAATAGAAGGTTATGGCTAACATTTCTAGAAACCAGGACAGGAGCAGGTAGGAGAAAAGTGACTGCAGCAATGTAATCAATCAATCTTATAGTCACTGGCACACTATAAATGTGTGTTGCAGTCCTATCTGCTGCTACCAGTGACTCATACATTTTTCCAAATAAAATACATTTTAATAAGTTTATACTCATAATATACTTGATAGTGTAACTGGTGCTCCAACAATTAACTAACTTTGGAAGTAATTGGTCCTTATATTGACAAGTTTGACACATGATTATGTGTAGTGTTATTATCCCGGCAGAAAAATACTCATGTTGTGTTATCTGAATCCCACCCCAAAATGTTCACTGGTACCAAAGTTTTTTATATATACTATAGTGCTTTTGAAACACATTACAAGGAAAAAAATGCAAAAGGAAGGTGAGAACATGATTGATCTAAAATCTGTATAGGGAAAAACAATGTTGACATCAGAGGCAAAATCAAACACAGAAAACAGTGAAAATATTTTATTTTAATTGCTAAAAAGAGAAAGAGTGGGTCCTGTGGCTCAAAGGCGTAGGGCGCCCACCCCATATACCAGAGGGTGTGAATACACTGTTCTTTGGTTACCCATCTCATATCTCCAGTGTCATTGGGTCATGAATCTTTGATGTGAGCTAAGCTGACTAAAAGAGGGGGTAAACTGGATTAAAACTCCCCAATTGTGTTATTCTATCCCAAAATTGTCTTATTTATCAATTGTTGTGACTCCACCATTGAAGTTAACAAATGGATTGCTTTTGCAAGAAGCTTTTCCCTCATTCGTTGCTTTTTAAAGTGTAATTAATGGGCCAGTGATGCCTTCATCATACTAGTGTAAAGCACTGATGACTGCTCTTGAGAAACACAGACATATTTCTAACATTCTCTTCAACCTTGTCCTTGGAGAGGAGAAGCCCACAGTCATGGAACAGAAGCACTGGAAGGGTGCATGAGGTTGCATTTCCAAAAAGGGATTTATGTGATCTGTTAGCACAGTTCTGACCCCACTGCAGGAAGAGGTGTGCTTCACGGGAAACTACTGGCAATAGCAGCAACATAATGTTAAGAACTAGGCCCCAAAGGAAATAAATTTAGTGGGAACTTATAAGAGAAAGTCTTCCTTATCTATTAACAATTATCAATATTAAGCATCCATTGAGATGCAGGCCTAGTCCTGTGTCTTGGAAAAATTGATTACCTCAGATGTTTTCTTCTTGTTCTTGTAGGCTCTGGAGAGTTTCAATTGCAGGTCACCAATTTAAGATAAAATCCAATCATCAAAGTAGCCTTTTTTAAAGGGGTGATGTAGATTCAGGAATCATTTCCTTTAAGCTTGATGGCACAAGGGTTGGTTAAAACAATCTGATAAAATCCTTTCCACTTTGGTTGTAAAAAGTCCTTCAAAAGATGGTGTTTCCAATAAACAAAATCTTCTGGTCCAAGGTCCTTGGACTTTTTGTCTTCTGGGAGTTCAGTGTGGAAAAAGTCTTTTACTAAACTGCAGTTTTTAGTTAGCTGCTTTCTAAGGCCACTTTGGTAATGCAACACGTCCCCTTTTGATATCGTGGATTCACAATTTCCTGGAAGCATATTCAGAAGTCTTCCTGTTATTTTTTCAAATGGAGACAGTTGATGTTGACCAAAAGGGGATGATCTTAGGTTAAACAAAATCTATGAAAGAGCTTTCAAGAAAGAAATTTTTCAGTCCTCAATTAATTTAGACAATTGCATTTTGATTGATAATTCCATTTGTATACTCCTCTAAACCAAGATAACTGGGAGTGATGGGCACTATAGAAATGTTGGAGAAAGGGCCATATTTTGCATACTAACTGGATTATTTGTCCAGTAAAATTAGTACCTCTGCTGCTATAAAGTTCTAGAGAAATGCCCTAAGTCAGAATTCTTTTCTCTAAGAGAATTTTAC
This sequence comes from Arctocebus calabarensis, assembly GCA_963573935.1. Taxonomy (NCBI): domain Eukaryota; kingdom Metazoa; phylum Chordata; class Mammalia; order Primates; family Lorisidae; genus Arctocebus; species Arctocebus calabarensis. The sequence goes on from CAUYON010080986.1 coordinate 12,990, forward strand.
TCACAACTAAGAATGCTGCTATTCTGCATGGAAATGCTTCTATTCAATTAGAAAGTGTACAGACCATAATAAGAATGTACTTATATCCTTGTGAAGGTATTATCTAAATAAAAACTAGTTGCCATGCCTCTAAAGAATGTTCTAGTAAAGGAAAAGGACTTTGAAAACTATGTGAACATCTCCCTGAATTGTGCTTTGAGCAGATATGGCAGTTGGAGAAGGTTTCCAATAATATCATTTCCCCCAAGAAATCATGTTATCAGGGCACCAGTATGTTAAATTATACCTTTTCTGGTTAGAAGTATAGGTAGACCATTTGATTCATACCATAGCCCAGTCTTGGAGAAGTATATTCCCCCTGTTGTTTCTGAATTTTGTTGTTTTCTGGAGCTTTGGATTGAGTTATTTTTATGTCAAAATCAAGTGTCTCCTTAAAAGCTAAAATAGGTTTCTTTTCTTATTCAGTTATCCTTAGGAAAGCCCTTTCTGCTATACTATCCACTCCTTGATTTCCTTTTCTTTCTGGAGCATCTGACTTTGAATGGCCTGGAATCTTAAAAATGGCTACTGATTTTGGTAATAGTATGACTTCTAAAAATTCTGAAACAAGGCATCCTTTTTCATGGACTGACTGGAAGAGGTTAAGAATCCTCTGTCTTCCCAGCATTCCAAAATCATGGGCTCAGCGCCTGTGGCTCAACGGATTAAGGCGCCAGCCATGTACACCTGAGCTGGCAGGTTCAAATCCAGCCTGGGCCCGCCAAACAACAATGACAGCTGCAACAAAAAAATGGCCGGGCATTGTGGTGGGTGCCTATAGTTCCAGCTACTTAGGAGGTGGAGGCAGGAGACTCATTTGAGCCCAGGAATTGGAGGTT